>LNAR01002031.1:0-45456 GCA_001630585.1 Pseudogymnoascus sp. BL549 | reverse complement strand
GTGGCGGCCATTTTGACGTTTCCGTTGGAGGATTTGGATGAAGATGAGGAGGAAGAGGGTGGAGAGGGAGAGGAGGGTGGGGGAGAGGCGATTTGAATGGAGGAATATTTGTTTGAAGATTGGTGCGTGGGAGATGCACAGTTATATAGTGAGATATTGGATACCCAGAGTACCCCTCTCAGAATGAAGCGCCAGCAAAAAGGATTTAAGTAAAAAGAATCAAAAATGCAAAAGACTCATCAGGTCTCGTCGTTTATTGTTTGTTGAGATCTGATGAGGAGAAAACCACTTGATTTTACTTTTTGGTGTTATGTTGATTTGTGGCGAGTTATTTATTTTTTAGTTGTTGAGTGTTGCTGGGAATCGAATTGGTGACCTTTCCTGAATAATTTCCTAGCCCTGGCCAGATTGTCCAGACAGTGGTACTTCCACTGCGCCACTGTGCCGCTTGGATGGAGGAGGAGTTAAATTGGGCTATAAAGGTGCATCGCCTGTGGTGGGTGGTTGGCCTGAGGAAGGGGGTTTGTTAGGGGGGAGGAGGGGGATTGTTGGATTTGGCGGTGAAGTGGGCGATTAGCAGGGAGGAATGGACAATGGGGCTTCTACCAGGAGGACTTCTATCGGGGAGAGCTATCAGATGGAAATTTAAAGAGTTCTTATGCGGACTTATAAAATTGAAATCACTTGCAGCATCCTTACTGGATACACGTGGCAGACAACGCTACTAGGTTGCAGACGCACAAGCACCAGTTTGACAGCTCAAATCAAATATGCAAAGGCTGGTTGCAGTTTAAAGGGCATCAAAGACTTCTTTCATAATATTCCTACGCGTCCTGCGAAAACAGGTCTAAAAACGCCAAAACCGCTGCACTGGGTATCTCATGTTGTGGCCTCCTCCCCAAAAATACAATGCCAAATCCAATCCGTTGCGACTCCGTCATACCCCCAACTATCCAGACGTGAAATAACAACGCAACATCTCTCCTATGCCTTCCCGTTCTTACCAAGAAGTCTTCAAGAAATCTGTTACAACAATCCATCCCCAGTCTCATATACACCCATAGTCGTAACCTCCTTGTGCCTCGTTCATTAAGTCTTGAAGATAACTGTCTCGTTTTCCCGCCTCGATTTCGGACTCGGTCTCGGACTCGTAACCCCGCGCGAATGGATTTTCCAGCCTATGACCAAGGGCAATCATCGAAGCCTCAACTTCTTCGTCGTCGAAATCGTCACTGTACTCGTCACTTTCAATTCCGTCCATCAGCTTCATCAGTTGGCTTGCGTTTAGCCCATCCAATTGCTCCGATGCATCATCTGTACCTGCATCTAGCTTGGTTGTATCTCGACTTGGTTGCCTCGCACTCGGTGTGTACCGCTGTGGTGACTGTCTCGTGCCGAGCAATTCTCTTTCTATCCTCATATTCTCCAAGCGCAGCTTTGCCGCCTCGGAATCTAGCTTCCCTTGAAGTTCACTTTCGTGAATAGCGGCAGCAAAAAGATCTTCCTCCTTCTCGACAAAGAATCGTGGTTTGCGGGCCCGTCTCACATCCCAAGGCGTTGGTGGCGGCGCTGGAACGGGTAATACCTTGCTCGGCGACTCAAGCTCGCGTAATTCTTGTGATGAAAACATGAAGTCCCGAGAGGACATCCATGGGAAGTCGTCGTCTAGTGCTGGTTGGGCCGGTTCGACAAGAGTCGGTCGTACTACCACGCTGTCCCTTCCAATTTCACGAGCAACCTGTGTGTTGGATGGGATGTCATCATCCTCAATATCTTCAAGCAGCTCCCGCAGTTCCTGAGACGGGCTAGGGAAGAAGTCGTCGAGATGGTCGGCAAGAAATAGCTGAGTGCCTGTTGGTAAGGCAAACGGCGATACTTTTGGCGTTGTATGGGTTGGCAATAAACTGGGCTTGAGGAGCGGTTTCGAGCGAGTGGATGATGCGACTGCTTCGGATTGAACATTCTGTGCATGCCTTGAAATGTCGTTCAGAGGCCGACGATGGCTGGACCCATGAGTCCCAAAACTACGAACAGTTCTCTGCGGTAGGGAGTTGTTTGCACTTGGTGCTGGCGTGTTCTTGTTTTGTGAGCGTGTAGGCGTCGACAACGGGCGGGACGAAATAATGGAGGTCGGCGGACCCATAATGGAAGCTGTGGTAGTAGTATTTGGCTTAAAAATAGGTCTGCTCATTGATCGTAATGCTGATTGTTTCTGAGAAAAGGGGTTAGAGGATGTCAGTTCCGGTGAAACACCTGAACAGCCAAACTCTATTCTAGGCCGTGGTGTCCTTTCCAAAACAGGGGATACTGGTTGCTGCTTTGGTGATGAAGGGGGCCCTGTGGCCTCCTTTGTCACTAGAACTGGTGAAGACTGAGCGGCAGCTTGCGACCTCACTCCTGCATCAAACGATTCAGAAAGCAGCTGATGCGCAGCTGCTAGTTCCAGGAATATATCGTCGTCATCCATAAAGTCCTGCGAGCTAGTCACGTACTGGGTATTGGCAGGGAGTTTTGGGTCGTCGAGCCTCGAGGCTATATGGTCTTCTGATTCAGTTTGGACGTCTAGTAGCCCGTCGGTTTTCGGCGCTACTTCAACTACAGGTTCTGCTTGCAAAGCCTGTTCTTCTTGGTTTGTCGGCTCAGCTTGCACCTTCGGTGTCGCTTGGACTTCTGCCTCCGGACATTCTTCCTCATTGCGTTCAAGTTCTGGCTCTGGTTGGACTTCAATCTCTGGCTGGACTTCTGGCTCCGACCGAACGAGCTCTCGTTTAACTTCTACCTCTGTTTCTTCCGGATCTTGCTGGATTTCTGCCTCTGGTTCCGCTTCCGGGCTATTTTCCCTCTCCGTCACGACGACAGTGACCTCTTCCAGAAGCTCATGCTCACTTGGCTGCGCATCTTCCCTCTCGGTATCGCACAATGTTTTTGTTTCCGGGGCCTTAGATATGCGGTCTTCTCTCTCTTCCATATGCTCTTCATCCGTATCATCTTCGGCCTCATCCACGGCAACTCTCTTTGAGACCGGCTCGTCGCAATCGTTATCTCTCTCATCACCCCGCTCCTCTTCTTCCTCTACGTCCTTACTCCTCCCCCGCTTCCCCAGTCCCAAAAACCCCGTAATCCTCCCCTGACTAGGCCTCACCCACCTACTCTTCTCCGGGATCCCTGCCTTCTTCCTCTCCGCCTTCTCAGCCTCTTCCTTGGCATCCTTCTTCGCCTTCATAGCCCGCGCCTTAGCCTGCGCCTTCTCCCTCTCGAACTCCCGCTTCTGCGCCGCCAGTTCCGCGGCCTCCATCCGCTTCCGCTCCTTCCAGTTCATTTTCGGCATATTGTTGGCCTTTGCGAAGGCTTTCTTCGCTTGTTTGCTCGTCATGGGGGGCCGCCGCGAATTTGTTACCACCGGGCCCGCGTCCGCGATGGCGATTTTGCTTTGGTGGGTCGCCATGACGGTCTTCACCTAACCCGTAACCCTAACTATTTCGAAGATTATCAGGCATATGAGCGGTGCCTTTGGGTGAAGTTTATGCGTGATAGTCGTGGTAGCGATATGTTGATAGTGTAAATATGTAAATAGAAGCAACGGCGGTTGTCGTGATTGGTTATTTTAGCGCAAGGCTGGAGAGGCTCAGGTACCACGTACCGCGAGGCTGACGTTTGTCATCGGTGCGGGGTCTCATAAACCTCGTCATTGTAAGAACAGTCATAGTGAATGAATTAAACGCATGTAATACAATTAAATATACACGTATAGTTATACAAAGGACTGTTACGATACCATAATGTGATTTACAGAAAGTAAAGCCGAGGCACAGCGTGCGGGGTTGATAAACGTGCCGCTCTGAGTGTGACGTACAGTGACGAGACAAGGTGAGACTTGGTGAGGGGATATATCAAGATACAATCAACAAAACAGACATGAGCAAATTCGTTAATGCAATAGATAGGAGATCCATTCAATTGAGCTAAAAACAAACAAGCAGCTTCAAAGAGCGTAAAATCGTAACTAAACTGGGTAACGTGTGGTCCATGCCATCATCCCAACATACACTGAGATCTATCCGATCTTTAAACTCCAAGCAATGCTTAGACGTCTACGCCATCAACGACAACGCCCTTGGTCCAATTATGCTGCAAAATGCGCGCAACCTCGTTCGCACTGTCAACGCTAACCATGATACTAACCAAATACAACGCCGCATCCATGCCACAACCGGTGCCGCCGGATGTGATAACCCGCAAGCCGCCCAACAACATCGCGGCACGACGAGCATTGGATTCGCGCCTGGTGTTAGACTCCTTCCAGGCGTTTGATCCCTTGCGGGCATTTGATGGACGACGAGCATCAGACTTCTTTCTGATGTATGGATTCTCGTCAGGGTTCTCGCCGAGATCGAAACGGAGATTGTTGACGACGTATCGCTCCTCCAAGACGTTGGTGCGCTCGGTGAGATCACGCTGGGCAGCCTGAGAACAAGCGTTCTCAAACTTGGTATAGAAATCCGGGTGGGTTGTGGCGGAGAGGCCAGAAAGAGTACCCACCTGGGCGAGGAGGAGACTGGCAGTGCCAATGGCCATGAGAGTTCGCTCCTTCTCAGGATATCTCTGTTGGACATCGGAGAAAGCCCTAATGATTTGGAGGGGCTGAGCCTTGCTCTTGATGACAGCCTCATATTCACCGCCAGGAACGATCAAGATGTCGAACTCTTTGAGGTGTTTCTGGATTTCCTCATAGGATGCATCAGATTTGAAGATGACACCCTGCTCCGACTCGACGGTGGGAGTGTTGGATGCATAGGTGCAGTCAAATGCTCCGGTGTCTGCAAGTGTTGATATTAGCCGGAGCACGCGACATGACATGGCAGCAATGGATGGTGAGGTGAGGATTATGAGATGTGGATTATGATAAAGTGATAACTGGAGAGCTTGAGTCAACTTACTATCGTCATTGATATTGTGGTTGGCCTTGTTCAAGATCTCCAGAGGTCCAAGGACGTTGAGAGCATCCATTCCTGGGTAGAGAGCGAACAAGACCTTCACCACAGGAATGGTCCCAGTTGTTTTTTCCATGGTTGCGATGAGTGTAGGATTGTGAGAAGTGAAATTTTGAACGTAGTATGAATTCGAGATGAAGCTGTTCTTGAAGAAACTGCTTGTATGATGATATTTGGATATGTTTTGATGGATTTACAGATTGGAATTGATCAAAGATGGTGAGGGGAAGTGATGATGAGGTGTGTGTCCGGACTGAGTGAGGAGGAGGGTCTTGTGCCTAGTTGACAGGGAAATGCGGGGTTTTGCAAGGGTGAGCTGTTAGGGGTGGGCATTGGTTGTTTTAGCGTCGTGTGCTAACTGGTTGCAGGAAAGCAACTCGTCATTCAGAATGCGGGGGATCACCTGATCAAATACTGTTTTGGCTTAACCGGCATAAATTAGGATAATATACAGTATATCATTTCTGATTTAGATCTCCATGTGTGTCATTCAGTCTTTTCGGCCTTCTTTCCCTTTGAGACCTTGTTTGCTAGGAGTTTGAACTTCGATAGCACTTTCTCCCTGACGCTCTTCAGGTCAAGCTTCTCCGCTTCGTCCACGCCCACGAACCTCCTAACCAGGAGATTGAAGACGAACCCAAATGCAAGTGCCATGACTGTACTCGTGAATATGATGACATTATAAGGCATGCTGAAATCCGGCGTGGGAAGTGATAGTAGGAGGGAGGTAGTTCGTATCGACGTGTTCCCGATACTGATGACGGCCCCTGCTACATCAAAGCCGCGATTTGCATCAGGTGGATACTCAGTATATCGCAGAATAGCCTTCTCGAAATCATAGCTGAGAACAACTGTTGAGTTTGCTGGCACCTCCATTTTGATCTCAAGCTGTGTACCACGCTGTCGGTCAAGCGCTGGGCGGTAGTACATCTCTTTGATAAGGTCGCTCGGTTCGCCATTAACCTTCACCTTCAATGTGTGCAAGTATACTTTCATGAACCACGGCAATGATTCCATGTAGATGATTTCCACGGTCTCGGTGGGTGACGGGTTCCTGAGTATGGCCTGGACTCCTCCTCGCTCTTGGCCGTAGCCGTTAAAGGAGCGATCGGCGTAGAGCAATGGCTGCTCGAATGGCGCTGGCTTTGCATGCTGGGCTGGTAAACTCAGCTCGAATATCTCGTCTGAGAGTTTATAGCAGCGCTTGTACCCGGAGCCATCCTTGCGTTCAACAGCATTGCCCGATGTAAAAACCTCGGCATCGTTATCGATATTGATGCAGACCGACTCAGCACCCTCTTCAGCAAGTGGACATGAGCCCTTCAATGGGTGTCCAAATATCTGGGATAAAGTCCAATCCTCGCCCTGTGCCTCGTCGAGCGGGAAACACGTGTGGTCGTTGTTGTATGGCTTTGAGGTATCGCACTTGAGTTCGTGATATGGAACTGGCCGTGGGATCGGGTTGTCTGTTATACTGTTAACATTGTCTGACGCATGACTGTGGATGGATGATTTACCTCTTGGGCGCTTCGACCTCTGAATGTCCAACACCATGTCGATTGTCTGCGTAATCTCCAATCCACCCTCAATGGGCCTAACATCAACGCTCATGCTCTGCCAGCTCGCATCAAATAGCTTGTGTCCGTCTAGCAGGCTGCTAATCCCTGCCTTGCCCTTACATGGTAGCAGCTTCAAGAACGGGGTCAAGTTCTCAGTGCAGACAACCTCTCTCGGCAGCGTCCCGTGGAGTAGGTGTAGGTTCTGCAGCGACGCCTCACTGTGATCGCCCCGTGGCTCAAATGACATCACCGGGCGTGTCGTGCGGGTCGAGTCAATGAAGTTCAAAGAGGCACAGAAGAGTCCAGAAAGCGCATTCGTGAGAGTAAGCCAACGGCCATCCGCCCTGTCCAGCGCATTAGTATTTCTTGTGCAATCCGACCTAGTTCCAATGGACATTGAACTCACTCCTCATCGTTATCAGCCTCTACCCAGGCCCATAGTTCCACACCCGTGCCTCCCTCTCGTTCCCCTCCCCACGGCCTCGCGCCCCAACTCTCCGCATCCCACCGGCCAAGGCTAAACCTCAGATGAAGCTCTCTTGTGTTTGCATGCTGTAAGATTTGCCCAAGACTGCGCGGGAAGTAGCGGAAATTCTGTTGCTCAAAGGCCTCTGCCGTTGTATTCGCGCGGAAGTCGAACGATGCGAGGACCGAGCTGGGCGGTAGGGGGCGGAGGGTCAATTGTTCGTGGTATTCGGACGCCTGGACCGGCGAAATAAAAGACGTTAATCCAGCGCCGATTAAAAGCAGTAATGACCGTAGATACATAGCAGACTTTGCCTACAGCTTATGCTGAGGCGCGGGATGGAGGGTTCATTGATGTGATTGAATTATGGGGCAAGGCCACAGGTGCATCTGTGGCTCGAAGCTAGCGTGAATAGCCTCGCCGCAGGGCTGAAATTTATCGCGACCCTCCGCCTCGCGACCTTCACTATCAACGACAACTGCGTCGCTGTCAGTTCAACACACATCATCATGGCGGCAGAACAAAGGAAGCTGCTTGGTACGTTTACCCTTATTTCATACCTCAACATCATCTACAAATCACCATTCACATCTCGCAATGGCCATTAGCTAACCTACCACAGAGCAGCTCATGGGCGCCTCGTCGTCCACACGCTCCGCCCAACTCTCCATCACCGACCCCAAACTCTGCCGTTCATACCTCGTCGGCACCTGCCCTCACGATCTCTTCACAAACACCAAGCAGGATCTCGGTCCCTGCCCAAAAGTGCACTCCGAGCCACTCAAAGAGGAATACCTCGCGGCGCCATCCAAGTACTCCTTCGAGTTCGACTACCTGCGTGACTTACAGAAGTATATCGATGACTGCAACAGGCGCATTGACACCGCTCAGCGCCGTCTCGAGAAGACCCCAGATGAGATCCGCCAGACCAACGCCCTGCTCAAGCAGATCTCCGACCTCGCGGCCTCTATTCAAACGGGCCTCCTCGAGATTGAAGTCCTCGGTAGCTCGGGCATGGTGTCGCGTGCCCTCGATGAGCATGTGCGCATCCGTGCAGCTCTGCTGACCAAGTCGGAGCATGAGGCAAAGCTGAAGGCGTTGTCGGATACGTCAGGACCCAGCGGACACCAGAAGTTGCAGGTCTGCGATGTGTGTGGTGCGTACTTGTCGAGGTTGGATAATGACAGGAGATTGGCGGACCACTTTTACGGAAAGATGCATCTGGGGTATGCACAAATGCGACGTGAAGCGGAGAAATTGCAGAAGGAGCTTAAGGGACGCCAGCCGCCACCGAGACAGGAGGACGACAGGGACAAGGGGTATGGAGGAGGGTATGATGACGGATGGGGAAGAGGCGGTGGATTTGGAGGGAGGGGTGGGGGACGAGGTGGAGGCTTCAGAGGTGGCAGAGGCAGGGGAGGGTTTGGCAGAGGAGGATGGTGATTTACATGTAGCAGCGAACCGGCGAAATATTGGGCGTTCACTAACTTGGGGCGGCGTTGAGGAAAGGGATCAAGAATTGAAAGTTATGATGGGCACAGAGAACCTGGGAGGTCAATTAAAACGTGTATTATACGATGATAGTATCAACTGTGAAGTCATTGCAATGATGGGCTTCATACCAGGGCGCCTATACCTCTTATTAATACCTGTGCTCTTGATTACTTTTGTCCGAGGGCTAAATGTCGGCTCGACATCATAACAACATGTACGACCTAAGTTGCCGTAGGAAGCAGGGCGTCGACGATGATCCAATTGAGGACAGTACAAGCCTGACTTCTAATAACTTTCTTAGGATGATTTGTTGTTGGGTATCAGGTGGACGGTGACGATGAGTAAATGTGATGGGCAACAGTAACGAGAAACACAGGTGACAGACGAGAAAAGGGGGGAAACAACATCCTAGTAGTGGCAAGAAATAGGCCGACGATGACAGCGTGAGGCGGAGTGGGAAGATAGAACGGCGATAAGATTCGCCATTGGGGGGTATGGAGAGTTAGTAACGGAGGCTTATGGTCGACCATGTAGGTAAGAGGCATGTCTTTTGGAATTCCGTAATCCTCTTCTGTTTCATCGTTTGAATATATTAGTGCTCTCTCCAGGACGTCTACGTATCGTTAAGAGCTGTGAGTATCTTCCAACTCTCACGAATCCAAAAATTAAAATACAAAAAAACCAGACGACATGTCTGGTGAAAAATCCACCCCATGGTGCCTCGAACCCGCGAATCCGGGAAGATGGTTATTTGCTTACAGTGAGGGGGACCGTTAAGCCATATGCCCTTTACTTGATTTATTACTGCCTTGTCCACGCTTATATAGGTGGTGCGGTAGTAAAGGGCATGTGTACATGACTGCACATGAATGAATGTGGGAATCCAGGGGAACAAAGAAGCAGCATCCAGTAACAATGTGAAAGTCCCATTAAATAATATACGCTTCGTAACTATCATACATAACTTTTACCTCCTATCTAATATCCATTAAGTCCTCCGGCATCAGGGCAAACTCGTGGAAACGACACCTCCCCTAGTAAGCAACCATATCATTGATCCCATCCAACTCACGCTGGAAGTTCCTGTGCTCCGAGATATTGAACGCAAACGTGTCAACAAACCTCATCTCACCCTTGACCTTCTCCAATCCCTCCTTAATACTGTGCGGCTTATCTCCGAGACCCCCAGAAGTCACAACACCATAGCAGTCAACAACCTCACCACCAGACCCGCTGAATACCATTCCTTCAACACCCACAGCCTTTTGGACGAATGCCACGGCGCTTCCAGTCGCGCCAATAGCCTTGAGGTGTCCGAACGCTTCACGCACCCAGTGCATAGCGCGTCCACTCTTCCCAAGTGCGGCCACGTGGGCACCACCAGGAATATAGATGGCATCAAAGGCAGCACTGCGCTGTCCCTCCCAGTGGTGGTCCGTCTGCGTCTCGCTCCCATCACTCGCCTTAACGGCCCCTCTCCTCGGGCCAATGGTGGCGACAAACGCCCCAGCAGCGCTCAGAGCCGCTTTCACGGCCTCATACTCGGCGGCGTCATAGTTATCAGCAACTAAGATCGCCACGTTGCGGCTGACGATGGTGGACTTCAAACCCTGGGCACGGGGTGAGAACTCGAGCTGGCTCAACCCTTTAGAAGTCTGGCCCTTATTCGGGCGACCAGCCTTGGAAGGAATTGGCGCGCCGACGGTCTCAGCAACTGCCTTGGCGAGGCCGAGATCAATGTCGCAGAGGCGTTCGACCATGCGCTTGTACACGATCGGATCATCGCAGTGGTCGAGTTCGAAAGCGAGGGCCTTGCGGATGTGGAGCTTCTCAATGGGCGCGAGAGAGTTGTAGAACAGCTGTGCCTGGTTGAAGTGCTCCTTGAACTTGTCAGAGTGCAGGCGCACTTTCATGGCCGCAATCTTCTCGGGGAAGTCATGGTAACCGCCGTCCTTCGCTTCAGAGGCGGGTGGTACGACGGACTTGCGGTTAGGCCAGTAATTCATATTGCCGGGCGTGGTCTTGTGGCGGAGGGCGCCGTCACGGTGGTGGTTCATTACAGGACAGACTGGGCGGTTGATGGGGAGTTCCTGGAAGTTGACTCCGAGGCGCGAGATCTGAGTGTCAAAGTAGGAGAAGTTGCGGCCTTGGAGAAGAGGATCGTCTGAGAAGCCAATACCCTGGGAGGTGTTAGTAGCTGCTCCTACAACTTTATGGGGGACAGTGAAGACTTACAGGAACAACATGCGCAGTGCAAAATGCAATTTGCTCAGTCTGCGTGAAAAACTCATCGACATTTTGGTTAAGTTGCATCTCACCGACATAGCGGACTGGGAAGATATCCTCGGGCCATACTTTAGTGGCATCGAGAATGTCAAAGTCGAATTCATCCTGGCGGGATTCAGGGCAGATTTGGACACCGAATTTCCAGGTCGGATAGACGCCCTTCTTGATGGCGTCCCAGAGGTCACGGCGATGGAAGTCGGGATCATTTCCTGCGAGCTTTAGGGCTTCGTCCCACACCAAGGAGTGCACGCCGAGGGTTGGAGTCCAGTGGAACTTCACAAACGAACGGACGCCTTCGGCATTGGTAAGGGTGAAGGTGTTGACACCAAACCCTTGCATCATGCGGAACGAACGGGGAATAGCCCTGTCACTCATTGCCCACATGAACATGTGAGTCGCCTCGGAATGCAGATACTGGAAATCCCAGAAGTTGTTATGGGCGCTCTGGGCTTGCGGGATCTCATTGTCTGGCTCCGCCTTGCCAGCGTGGATAACATCTGGGAATTTTATGGCGTCCTGGATAAAGAAAACAGGAATATCATTTCCGACGAGATCCCAGTTTCCCTCCTCAGTGTAGAATTTGGTCGCGAACCCGCGAACATCACGAACGGTATCGGCGCTGCCACGGCTTCCAAGGACGGTCGAGAATCTGACAAAGACGGGAGTGGTACGAGATGTGTCTGTAAGCACCTTGGCGTGGGTGACGTCCTCGAGGCTCTCATATAGCTTGAATGTGCCGAAGGCGCCTGAGCCACGAGCGTGGACTACTCTTTCTGGGATTCGTTCATGATCAAAGTGCATAATCTGACATGAAGTTAGTTAATTATATCATATTGATGACGCACATGAGCCATTATATAGATGCATCTTATCGATAATTCTAACATACCTTCTCCCTAGCAAAATTATCCTCCAGCAACAGAGGGCCTTGTCTTCCATTTGTCGAAGCCGATAGCCAGTTATCAGTGTCCGGCTCTTTGACACCAAAGTCACTTGTCAGCTTCGTCTTATCGGTCTGTTCAACAATGTCTTTCTTGACATCTGCAACCTTCTTGTTGCCGGCCAATGCGTCCTTTGCGGCATGGACCGTTTCGCCGAGTACGGATTGCAACATGATGAATATGAACCTTAATGTCTCGTATGATAGCAAAGGATAGGTTATGTGATAAGAAATAGAGTCCTTGAGACGAAAGTTTTGATAAATATGAAAACGGCTACAAGACAACCGGCTTGAACATTCAAGCAATGGCAATAGATCTGAGAGGAAGGTAACGCATCATATACTTAGCTATCATATCTGGCATACATGGGAGATCCAATGAGAATACTTGGGTTTACAAGTCAAAATAATAAAATGACGTTGCTGTTGTTAGCAATCTGCTATGCTCTGACGTCGACGGATCGAGATTATATGTGGGATCCATGGCTATAAACATAGTAAAGCTAGGGTTGGGAGTCGAAGTAGCACGTCTCCAACCACGCGTAGCCTATCGAAATCGATGAAATTAATAATACATTGTCTCGATCTCGTTGCACGCCGAGAGCATGTGCATTTCAATTGGTTTATGGATATGTTGCTGCTGTGGTTCTTCGGAGAACATGGATGTATCCGCGGAGTTGTTATAATAATGCCAAAATAATAACTTGGAGCTATGAGCTATGATGACATAAACGCGTGAGCTGCCATCTGGAAGAAGGACCCTTGGTCCCGAGCCGGTTAATGAATCTGCCGAATTGCGGAATTTCAGAATCTCCGTGACCCCGCTCCACGCATTATAATTGATGCGCTTTATATTGATGGTTACAACGCTGTTGTGAATAGTGAAACTCTAGATCGTCGTCAGTGTTCTCCACACGGAGGTGTATATATATTAACAAAAATATATTCCACATTTTTCCACCTGTAAAAAGCTACAATCCCTGGAGATCAGATCTAAACTTCCACGACGCCTCCTAGGAAGGAGCACGCTGATTTGAGGAATGGGAGACAAGCCTTCAACGAATCTACCAAGCCGCTTCCTGCCGGCCATCCCACGAATTAACCCATTCAATGTGGAAAGAGTCGACGATTCCCTGCTGCCGCAATGAGAAATATCTCTTTTTGATACGCCGGGCAATTAACTCTAGTAATTAAAAGCTTTAGCCAAGACAGATCCAAAGCTTGTCCGAAGCTTGTGCCTGCTTTTGGAGCCGGTTAACCGTTAAAAGTATGAGAACAGTAATGTATAAATGAGAGTAAGATTCCGTTCAATTCACAGCCTTTATTCTCTTCTTCAGCTCGTCAAATTCTTAAGTTTTGTTCATCATGAAGAACCTCATTCTCGCCGTCATCCCACTTGCACTGGGAGCCAACGCTGCCACTCCCTGTACTGTCACGGAATATGCTTCGATTTCATCTGCCGTGGCGTCATGCACAGACATTGTCTTGTCCGGGATTGTAGCTCCTGCCTCAAGCGCAATTGATCTCTCCAAATTGAAGGATGGTGCTACAGTAACTTTTGATGGCAAAACTGTACGTATATGGCAAACTAGAATGACCCGTTGTACGGAACTCTGACCATCTGTCTATTAGACTTTCGAGAAAACTCCAGACAGCAGCTTTGACCCCATTATTATTTCGGGCACCAAAGTTACCATCACCGGAGCACCGGGCCATGTCATTGATGGGAACGGACAGGTATACTGGGACGGCCTGGGGTCGAATGGAGGCGTTGAAAAGTGAGCCACAATGCCCTAATCTATAGTACCAACTAATCCCATAGGCCCAACCACTTCGTCGTGGTCAAGAACACAGTTGACTCCGTCATATCCAACTTGAACATCCAAAACTGGCCTGTCCACTGCTTCACCATCTCCGGCGGCAGCGGCCTCACCATTTCCGGCATCAATCTGGATAACACTGCTGGAAATGCGCCTAACGATGCCAGTGGTGACCTGGCTGCTGCTCACAACTCGGACGGCTTTGATATTTCTTCCACCAGCGGTCTGACGCTCGAGAACTCGGTAGTCAACAACCAGGACGACTGTGTCGCTGTGACCAGTGGGAGCGACATCCTCGTTACAGGTATGACATGCATTGGCGGCCACGGGCTGAGCATTGGTTCTATTGGAGGCAAGAGCAATAATGACCTTGATGGTGTGACATTCTCCAACTCGACCATCTCCGACAGCGAGAATGGGTGCCGCATCAAGACCAACTCTGGCACAACTGGCACTGTAAGCTCTCTATCACACCCTCCAAGCATTACGCATACTAACACATCAACAGGTCAAGAATGTCGTATACAGCGATATCACGCTCTCAGGCATCGCCAAGTACGGCATTGACGTGCAGCAAGACTACCTGAACGGTGGACCTACAGGTGAACCCACCAACGGCGTCGATATCTCTGGTATTACGTTCGAGAACGTCAAGGGTACCGTTGACTCCAGCGCGTATAACTACTACATTCTCTGTGGTGACGGAAGCTGCTCAGACTTCACTTTCACCGGTACTGATATCACCGGTGGGAAGTCGAGCTGCAACTTCCCATCGTCGGCGTGCACTTCTTAGATGTGGCGGACTTAGATATAGCGAATTCTTGTATTTAGTTTGATTAAATATTGGACGACTAGAAGTAGAGTTGGAGAACGCAATCCTTTCAGCTTAAACCCGTATCATTCCTAAGTGTGCACTATAATTTCAGACATTGGGCCGCACGAGCGATAACGACAATTTGAGAGTGCCCAAATATTGTGTACTATTCAAACTGTGTTCTCCTCCCTTCCACAGGAGAACTAATCAAGGCAAGATCAATTATGCCGCCCGCTCGCCGACGTATTCTGCATCAGTTCGTCTATTCCTCTATCAAAACTCGTATCTCGTTTATCACGCATCGCCCATATCTCTCATAAATGCCCCAGTTCACCCAAGCGCCGCCAACTGGCGATCATGCCAAGTAGGTATAATTACCCCCCTCTCTTTCAATATAATCCTTCTCGATCAGCCTGCCCACATTAGTCTCTGGTCATTTTACTACAGTGAAATGTTCGACTTACTTCTCAATATTCTTCTTAATCTCCCCCACCTCAACAGCACCCCTCATCTTCGTCTGCTCAATTACCTCCGCCACGAGTCCCTGATGCGGCAACACCTTCCGGCTCTTCATGATCCGCACAATAGCCGCCTGTGTCTCATATTGCCTATCTAGCGCAACACGCTCATGGGTCTCCTTGTTCTCCGCTGTCGTCTCCTTGAGCTGGATCTGGTTAATCTTGATCCTAAACTTCGGGTCTGTGAACGCCAAGTTGACGGTAAAAGTATCCGTCTTAGCCACATCTCGGCCCTTGGGATGCTTTGTAAGGATCCGTACTTTGCCACATGCAAGGGATTGCATGGTACGAATGAGCTCCGCATCTACGAGGCCGGTGCTTGCTTGGAGGGCACTGTAAGAGAGTGCTTCGTTGTCGGCGAGGTCGTTGAAGAGAACGAGGACGACGGCCTGGAAACCGGACACTTGTAACTCTTTAACTCCCCTTTTAAAGTGACCCTTTACAATGCTGTGCGCCAGAGAGTGCTTCCACGTTAGCCTGCGGCCAGTATGCTTGTTCTTGTAGTGGCGGTCGAATTTCTCGATGTGGCGGGCAACTTCGGCGGGGAGGTTAATGGTAATATCCGGGTAGGTGGGCCATGCGGCGGCGGAAAGGACGCTGACTTGCAAGTCCATTGTCGTTTTGCTAGTGTTGCTCAAGGATTGCTTGTATGATATCATCTCATCCCGCGACAGCTCTTGATCCTTGAACATCTGCTCCAGATTATGGGTAAAGTTCGAGCCACATTCGCTTTTTAGTTTTGTAAGCATATTCCGCTCAGCATCTTGACTCGCACTCCTTGCCATTAATAGACGGCGGGCCAGGTCTTTCTTATAGAATGCCTCAAACACGTCTTTGCCTTCAATGAATCGAAAGAGCTCGAGGCCTTGTTCCAACTGCCTGTCAAGCTCGGCATCCTCATCGCCAGTGCTTGCCAAGCCTTGCTTTTCCGCATCCATTCTGTCCAATTCGTCTGATGCCAATGAGCGAGGAACAGCTTTGAGGCCCCCACGTAAGAGTAAGTCGATATATTTCGCAATAACCTCGCCGACCTTTGAGTTCCCAGTTCCCCAAACAGTTGCGCTCTTCCGGTCGTTGATGAATGTTCTATATGCTTCTCGCATAGAAAATTTGAAGATCTCGTCCTTGCTGAATGCGTCTCGGGTAATGAGATCCAGTGACCTCTTCAGCTCGAGTAGACGAACAACCATGTCATCCCCCTTTCCTTGGTCGCTGACAATCGCAGCACCCGCCTTCTTGATATACTCTTCCCATGGCACCTTCAACTTATCCTGGATTTCGGAGCCCTTCAATAGCCCGTATAACGACTTCAATGACTCGATATCGCGAGATTCCAGTAGTGAACCAACTGCGTGTACATCGAGTAGGAAGTCGGCGCGGTCTCTGATCAATATATCCTGCGCATCTGACAGCAATTCTCGCTTCGTTCCACTGTCTAAGTTGTGAATATCGCAGCGCGTCCCCTCTTTTTCTAACAACTTGACACATTGAGATATCATGTTTTTGAGATCAGCATCGATCAGCGCAAACTCCGAGAAGAACTGTCGTGAATAATCGAGAAACTTAGGCTCAAACCGTGCTTTATAGAGATTTGTAATGAGCAGCATCATTATGATATCCTTGAACAAAGTAGATTTAAACCACCTTGCCTGGTCTTGCCCTCCATGCTTTCTATCATTGTCAACCATTTTGTTCGTTGCGTCGTACACCTGCCCGTTAATGGCAGGGTTTTCCAGTATTATGTAGCGGAATTGCTGGATTGACATGTCGTTCAGTTGCGGATATTCCTTTGAATTGAGCAAAAACGACCGATCGAGGAATCCGAAAATAGCCCGTATACGCATCTGTTACGCACGTTAGTCTGGGCCATCGATAAGAGAGTTTAAGGGCCACTAACAGCTTTTGCATTCCAGTCTTTCCAAGCGCCCAGCAGCAATTCGAGGAATTGCAGCGAATTGTCGCCGCCATGTCCATTCTGCAAGCTTCCCAGGACACTCGACTCAAGATAATCACTAGTCCGTTGGCGAAGCTCTTTATAGAGACCTTCGGCCTGATTATTCCTGCAGATATCTTCCACGTCACGGTATAAACGTTCCAGAGGCTGTCGTGGTTGCTGATCCTTTAATATCGTCGTCACAGCGTCCAAGACCTGTAGCTGGACCCTTCCATAATGCTCCCGAAGATCCGCAACCCGGCTTGGCCTCAGATTCTTCACCACCAGCTTCCTGACTCCTGCTTGCGGTTGGAAACCAACGTTCCGGCGGAAATCAACGCTGGAAGGCGCAACGAGGCCAACTGTTTCCAACATATTTCCCTTCGGATGCCCGGCGATTGTCGATTCAATGGTCCTTTGTCGTTTGGGCTCGGACCGCGAGCCTTTCTTGCCTCCGTCTGGCATTGATGCAGCTTCAGCTACTCCAGCTCCGAGCGTGTCCACGATTCTTCGTTTTGCTGGTACAGGGCGGTCGGAGGTACTGTTGGTAGAGTTGCCCTCGGAAGGACGCATCTACCTTATACCAGGTTGTCGGGTGAGGTGTGGCTTTTAAAATGAACAACTCCGTCGCGATTACGGCCGTTGTTGGCGCTTGATAATGGTGTATCTACATGTAATGTCGAATCCGTATGTAACTGAGATTAGAAGTAGGTTAACTAAAAGGAATATGAGCGTGGAGTGTCAGAAGTGGTTGGTGGTGGACCTCTCCATCTCTGGGTGAGCTGTGAAGTGGAGACGATGCTAGCCAGGCGATAACGATAAGTTAAACCCGACGCCATCATGCCAGCCACAGTTCCTGTCAGGGGTCTATCAACCCAACGACGGGGGCTAGTCGATATCCAGACCAGAGTACAGATCAAGCTTTTGTTCAAGTTGACTACAAATAGATGCTTTACATAAGAATTGTGTTACAGCACGCTTGAAATAGTATTCTTTATTTTACATCTGTCTAATGTGCCTTCTGCGGAGAGGCGTCAAGATCCCCACCCGCGATTCATTTCCAAAGATATTCGACTCCTCGTTACGCATTATGTGAAGGACTTGAAAGATTCATGGAGTGGCTTCATTTGGTCTTGACCCTTCATGGCTGTCAGCAGTGAACTAGAAGGAAGGCGCAGACCAGTGGGGACGAGTGCACTTACATCAAGGAAGCCGCTCATCGAAATTAGGAGCATATACGCGTCGGATAGTTCGTCCACAACTTCATCGAGACCGTTATCCACCGCAGCACCGATACGGGCTGACCGTTTGAAAACCGACAACATCCAAAGGCGATTTTCTGAGACAAATTTCTTCGCCTGTGCTAGAGTTTGCTCATTTTGAGGCCCGCGGCTCACTACACAGCAATTGATGACTCGCATCAACGCCACGAGCAATCCATAGTGCTTCTTGATCGAGTCAACGTCGGCGATGTCTAGTTAAGTTAGTATATAGCCTTTGACTAATAGAATTGGGGGCGTACCAAGTCCAATATCTGGGTCCGTAGAGAATACGCCAGAGTCTCTGATTATCTGGAAGAGCCCGGCACCTAGGACGGCGGTGGCTCCCGCCCTCGTCTGAGAGACTTGTACGAGCAAAGAAAGCTTCGCATTCACGTATGACAAATACATGTCAATTTCTGCCTGGGTTAGCCTGGTTATTTGCGATTTCAGTAGTGCGACTTACCATCATTCCGAAGATCTTGCATCTCATCTAGTATATTTTGGAGTGAGTCCACCAGGAGGCCTATGAAATTAATGCGAGACAAGGTGGTATTGATGTAGCTTGAATCCTCCTTTCTTGCCAATTCAACGATTTGCCCGAGGAGCAACAAAGCAGATATTCTGCAAGTATTCTCTCCAGCATATGCATCATCACAGATTATAGCTACCAGAGATTCACCCGAACCCTTGATAGTCTGGGTAATATACTGGCGGCCTGTGGTCAGGCGTCGCGGCATATCTGACATGCCAACCAGGTATTTGTAGCATATTGTGTAGAGAGTTTCTCGGAAATCGCTGTCGCTGATCGGCGATTGGATGGCTTTGAGCGAGACACTGAACAGTTGGCTCAACCTCTCGTTTGCCAGAGAGGCTACATCGTCATTCCGGAATGGCTCAGATGTGAAGTCGATATTGAAAAGAAGGAATTTAGCTAGAGTTGCAAGCTTTTGTGAGGCTTCAATATTGACGCTGCTATGTCTTTCCAGTTTCGACTGGACAACAAGGACTGCTTCGAGTATTGCCCTGAGCTTGTTTGTGTCCTCAAGGTCGCCAACTGTTACTGTCATCAACACGACTTGAGTCCAACCTTCCAAGGTCTCCAGCCAGGTTGCGTGAAGGAGACTGATGTTGCTCTGGGAAGTCATAAACCGCAAAAGGTTAAGTGCCTCGGACTCAAAAATAGCCTCGTCTTCGGGTTTATGCAAGTACCCAGCAGCCTTAAGCTCGCTTCGCCTCAACACCAAAAGTGCTTCAACCCTCTTGACATCATAAACATTCGGCTCTCCAGGGCCACCCGTGAGGCAGACGCTGAAATTAAGGTCCTTGAAGTAGGGAGAAATTGGGAATGTTTCGGCAGCCGGGTCTACGACCATAAAATCGAACATGTCAAATATCGTATAGTTTTGGATTTCGGTTCCATCTTCGACGGTGGTCCTCCCTAGAAGCGTATTTGATATCTGTTGCCTCACGGAAGTGGAACCATCTTTAGATACGCGGCGAAGCTCCGAAGCAACGTATTGAAACAGCATGGATCTTTGGCTCAGGAAATCGTTGATATCGTTTTGCGACTCGACAACCCCAAAGCAAGTCTCGTTCAGTAACCCTAGGCCAGATATAGTTTGTGGGCCAATGATGACTTCGCTAGTCCACAGGTGAGTAAAAAAGTTGTGGCTTCGCAACTCTACCATGACCACTTGTGACGAAATCGGCGACCTCCACAACGTCCTCATAACCTGCAGAGCCTTACTCTTGAGGCGTGTAAGCCATGGTGCTATGACATTTTGCTCCGTCTGGACAGGGCATTGAATGGCCAGTTTCATTATGGAGTGGAAGAGAGATGCATCGCGTGCGAAAGGACTGTCAGGAAGGACCTCGAGGCTTTCTGATTCGCATCTAAACCCCAAGAGCAAGTGTGCAATCGATGGTCTGTTTGCCGTAGCTTGAAGACAAGCATTCACAAAATCAAGTATGTGAATCTTGATATTATATGCTGGCGATTCGGATGCTTCTTCCATATCGATATTAGATTCGAATTCGCTGATGAGAGACCTGGCAATTCGCTCGGAATCGTTCCCCATCTCAAGCGCAGCGATCGCTTTGTTTCTGTCCCGACGTCCACCAATATTTGAAACAGGGGGAGATATGAGCTTTGGGGAAGTAGAAAATCTTTGGAGGAGCTTCAATGATGCAACAGCGAGTTCTGAATGCCCAGAGCCGCAGTAGAGGCCGAGGTCGACAATGACAGAAAGATGGCTCAATACCCCGTCATCGAATGATGCATAGGCCGCATTGGCAACGGGAGGTCTAGCGTGGGTAGCTTGTTGTCTATTTAATGGCCTTATAATATCCAAGTATGTTGGTTGTAGGTCCATTATAAGAGTTATCACATGGATTGCAGCAAGGATGCTCAACACCAAAGGCGATGATGGAGCAGCATTACCCACGGCAGAAATTTCTTCGTGGACAGATTCGAACAGCGCGTCCATTACTTTCTCATTGAACATCCATTCCATGACCCTTGAGAATGGGTGAAGGCGGACGTACGTATCCAGGTCAGAGGCCTTGATGGCATTGTCGACAGATACATTAGATTGGTTGGCAAAGACGACAAGATCCTCGTTAAAGGTACTTAAGCATGTCGAAATGAAGTCGAGGCATGTCAGTGACAGTAGTCTCTGTTGAGGTTGGCTTATAATTTCCGCCGTCCGGGATTTGCGTACAAAAATCTGACCCAAGACAAAGTCGATGTAAGGATCAATGCCGGGCATCCGTTTCGAAGAACCCAGGCTTTCCGGGAAAGGGAGATCGTCATTCAATCCAATTGATGGTTCCGGCGGTGTTAGAAGAGCGGTAAGGAACTGGATAAAGGCATTTGGTTCCTCAAAACCAGTACTAATCTCTTCAAAAATACCACTTGTGATCGATGCTGATGTTGACATTGATAGCTGTGCTTTGGGCATCGTTGAGTGTCCACCAGAAATCCACTGGTCCAAAGACATCCAAGTGAGGTCGTTAATCTCCTTTGATTTTTGACTGAGAAGCGATCGCAGCGTAGTAAAAGCGCACGCTCGAAGACGAGACTCTATGCGGCTGCTTGCCAGCTCATAAAGTAATCCTGTTAGATGAAATGTTGGGTGCTTAAGAATGAAAGTCCTCGCCTCTTCACTTCCGATGCATAGTCGAGTGATCAGGCGTAAGTAGCTCTCCAACATCAGGGTCTCTTCGGGTTCGGACTCAACCTCATTGGCGCCAGGTTTCCCGGCACGGTACGACGACGACTGGTGGGGTGCTGGCTGGTTTCGTAGTTTTGACGTGTAGTGAGCGAGATCAGTGAATATTTGGCTCCACGTGAGGGATTGACTCCGCCGTAATTTACCAGATGCGGTTGTGCTTTCTTCGAGTAGAAATCTATGCGAAGCAGTCGCACACTCGTCATCTTCGGATATCGCCTGAAGCATTTCACAAAAGGCGCTTAACAGTGGCGTCGAAGCTCTGCATGATGCCCATTGAAGGAACCCGGCCAAATTGCTGTCTGGATCCGACCAGAACGCCAAAGCAGCATCAGGTCGTTGTTCAAATGCGTATGCAATAATAACCAAGAATCGCTCGAGGTCAAGGTCATGCTCATAAGTAAGACTCAGCTGCCTCTGCTCTTGTTCCTCTGTCCTGAGCTTGCGCAGAGGGTCGGGCATATTGGTGATGAATGCATCTATAAAAGCCTCCAGCTGCTCCTTCAATGCTAACTGGAAAAAGTCTGAAAACGGTACTGAGTCTTGAAGCATCGGAGGAACTTTATTTTGCAGCCAGCGCCGCAAGCCCTGTCGAGCAGGGTCCTGCCAGTCACCAGATTTAATATCGGCGCCGAGGGACAGAAGAAACTCAAACGCTCCATCCTTAAGAAAGCCTGCAAATTGCTCTGATCTTACTCGTTTCTCTGCACATGGTTAGCTCGAGTTAATTAATTATTCGTGGGTTTTATGGAATTACCTTCGTCTAGGTTAACCCCAACAGCTGGAGAGTTGCCTTGGTTGTCGAGATACCATCCACTGTACTCTCCCAGCCAGAGCACAGAAACTCCAGCGAAAACGTATGGCAATGTCCAGTTATTTTTATCTTTATTCTCAAGAATTGTCCGATTCAGACTGCGAGCCTGTTGGAGAGATCCAGAACCTTCAGGCGAACCAAACATGGAGATAAAAGCAGCTGTCGCCGGGATATGGTGAACTGTCATGATATGTTAGTTTACTCAAAGTAACGTGTGATGCTATCATATCATACCTAGAAGGTTGTCAAACCTGTCGGCTTGTCTCAGTACACCAAGGACACTCTCGAAGTTCTCCGCTGAAGAGTATCTTGCCTTCACAAGACAATGCACTATGGCGCCCAAAGATTCGTGTTGTTGTATAAGACTCACTCTCTGATACTCAATAGTCTCAGAGAATTCATCAGTTTGGCCCTGGTATAGAACATTGGCGCTGTTTACTCTATCGGCAAGATCCTGCAGCCATGTCTTGATGTCTGCCATGCTCTGCAAGCACTTTTTGACAAAGCTGGGTCCATTTTCTGCTTTCCCGTCCGTTTGAAGTACAATCCCAACAGCCGTCTGAAAGGTACTCTTGATATTCTCTTGGGCTTCAAGCTCCTCTGAATTCGAATCGGAGTCGGAATCGGTATTGGTCGATGACAGCTGAAGAACGAGTCGAAAACAATCCAAGAGGTACTTTCGGGTTTGGTGAAATCTGATTATTGAGCATTCTAAAACGGAGCGGCCCAGCACGTCCGCGTCCTCCTGCGACGCAAAGAATATTCGTGCAGCATCGAGCTCGTCTAGGTTGACAGCATCTGCGAGCATCAACGCCCCTTGCTTGAAGTCATCATTGATGGAGTATTCCTCGTCTTGTATCTGGATTCGTCCTGTGAGCACCGAGTTAGATCCTGAAGCCTTAAACCGCAACCGCAACAGGAATATCTTCGCATACCAGAATCTAAGCTCTTTCTGCTCTGTTCATTGCGCGGAGCTTTATCAAGGAGCCGGCGAAATTCGTCGAGCCTAGTTTCCAATTGAACCCACAGCCGGTCGATGTTGGGAAGGCGTTGCTCGGCCTGAGCTACCAGATCCCTGTGAAGAAGCTCCAGGCCTTCGAGGTCAGTAAGCTCGGCCATTGCATGCGACGCTCCGATTGCAAGTTGACTATATTGCGCCCAAGCATATAAAAGTAGTCCAGCCGCCCCGAGATGCGAACGGAATCATTTGGTGCCACGGCTATGGTGGTTGGTTTGCTGGCGTAGGCACCTATAAATTTGGAGAATCTAGCAGAAATCGGTGTACGCGACGTCGATGCTGTTTATCGCGCCAAGCCGAATTTTGCGGGGGTAAGCTTTGGGGAGCGACAGCCTCGCGGGCTAGCCTTCAAAACATTACAGCAAGCTCCACAAACAAATGTGCTGACAGACGACCTTGTCCCCTCCAGTCCGTGGGATTGTCTACCCTTTCCCTATTAACACATTTTGTCCATACAGCACCCCAATAAAGGCCTGGCATTGTTAGTGCCAACCGTCTTTCTCCATGGTGTAGCAGCGTCGACTTCCAAACAATGTTACAATCACCGTTGAAGCCACAAAAGATTCGCTTCAAAGATGGTGTCAGGCAATGGGGAAATCAGGATTGATGAGGCTCTGCATACTATGAATGCGGGGGGTGTAAAGAATCGAACAGATGGTGTTACAGGTACGCCAGTCTGTGTGCTTACTTATGTACTCCACTGACTCTCCAAGATCTTATAACGATTTTCAAGCATAACCGGCATACATCGTCCCTGTATGGAATATATCAACTCCAGCACCTGTAGTTACAAGGGCTAATACATGCTACAGGGAAGTGCTAAAAGACGGAGCCTACCACACGATATATGAAGCCCTATTCAAGGTTGCCACTGAGGAGAAACGACTATACCTATCAGCCAAGAATGACAAGGCTCGGACAAAGGCAGAGAAAACACTTTCGAGTTGCTCCGAAGCTCTCCGAATTACTATAAAAGCAGGGGCCGAGAAACTAAAGCCTAGGACAGTCAGGGCAGTTATCGAGCACGTTACTCAGCTACTCCCTGTTGGATCAGGAGAATATTGCCTCGCTTTTAGCCAGCAATACCTTAAAGTCTTGAACATACTACTCGGACACGAGGCTCATGTTGAGTTACTTGACCAGGATGACTGGCTTGCAACGGTTGAATTTTGCCTCGAGGGTATTGAGCAATATGAGAACAACGCCCGAGCAGCATCCATAGCCCATGGGAACTCAATTACTATCCCGTTGTCAACTGCATCTTCAGTTTACACATCAAGATCGAGGTCATCAGTTAAGTCCTTGCCGGGTGAGGCGCATCTTTCCTCTATCAAAAAGCGAAATTCCGAGGAGCTCATGGAATGTCTGTTGTCTCTCGTTTCCGCCCCCAATGCTGCAGTTTCTGAGAGAACCGAGCATATCCTAAAGGCCATTGTACACTTTTTAAATTCCCAGGGCAATGTCGTGAACTTTTTTCATCAGGTTGCATTTGCCGCCCTCAATGCTGTGCTCTCTGTCACAAGTGCAGATGAAATTTCTTTGGCAGAATCAGTGGCTTGTTCCGTCGTACCCTGTATCAGCCGCCTGTGGTCTTCTAAGACAGCAGCAAATGACGAGATGCTTAATACAGCAAAGGACGAAATGGCAATAACGATACTGTTGCTTCGGCTGCATCTTCAAAAGCTTGCCTTCGATCCCCTTGGTGATGATTACCTAGGGAGTATGTTGAAAGATCTGCGAGACAGTTTAGTCAATGACTACGAAAAACGTGCGGAAAAGGACCAGCTTCAGTTTGATGATCTAGATTTTTCAATTGGCCTCAGTGAAAATCAACTTTCGGGCTCGTTAAATTGCGGATACTTGCGCCTCAGACAGCAAGCACCCCGTGCCGAAAGGAAATGGGCAGTGGTTCAAGTGCTTGCCATACTAGATAACCTTATCCATGGACCACCCTTGAAATCGACTCCCGTAGCTACTGATGATAATGAGAGTGTCGAGGGTGCTAGCCACCGGCGAAAACGTCGGCGTATCACACAGCGTTTTGACGCCCTCTCCGACGAAATAAGGATGGCTAACCCGGCGCTGCGGCTGGTGGCCCTTCAAACCCTGTTCTTTGCTCTACCGTCCAGTCAAGTCTCCCAGGATGCCTTGTCGGACATTCTTTCTACTTTGGCCTCCCTTGTCCTGGACAGAAATACTAATAATAGTTGCTGGGCAATGCTATGTCTATCCAGGTAAGCTTGTTTCCTTTGGGTTCGATAGGCTTTCTAACAACCGTCAGTTGTGCCCATCAAATTGCAGCAGAGTCCAATACAGCCAGTTTTAGCTGGAAACGGTTATGGCACACAGCCAGTAGATTGGTCACAAACAGGGCGCTATGTCGACCAGCCTGCTACTTACTGCATATTATTCTTGCAAAGAAACTTGTCGAGTACAATGATGTCGTTGAATGGGCCACATCTATGCTGACAATGACCGAAATGAGTGCCCCTACATCAATCTGCGACTCAAGTTTAGCCTTGATGGCGCATTTAGTCCACATGAGGAACACCGAGGGGTCAGGAGGCAGCGTAAACCCAACCCAGAATGTGGTGCGATGGCTGTTCTCAAAGTGGAATCCAGGTACATTTTCATCTATTAGTTCTGTGGTAACTTAACGTACTAAATAATTGCAGCTGAAAAGGCTTTCGCGGCTCGTTCTACCATCGATATACATCCCATCGATATTTTCAACCTTCTCAGAACTATTTTTGATCTTCCTGGGCTCTCATTGTTTTCGAACGGTAGCCAGCCTGGTGGAGTGATAGGCCAAGCTTGGCTCCGCCACCGACAGAATGAGAAGACTTTGCGGTTCTTGTTACTTTTAGATGACGAACCTAGGCCCTCGACTGAGTGCTCCAGATGCGCACCCACCTCTCGACTTTACCAAAAGTCACAGTCTAGTGATGCCCAGTTGCACGGCAATTCCATGAAGCGTCTTGTTTCCGACCTTCTCCTGCCCAAGTTGGATGCGTTGGTTCAGGGCTGGGAACACCAAGACGCTTCCGAGGCGATCGAAATTTCATCAGATCTTATGCACTCTAGTGTGTCTGCATCCATTACCACCTGCCTCATGTTAACGATAGTAGAAAGTTCTGGGACACCATCCATACTTAAAAGTATCAAGAGCGTCGCCCAACACCTGCAGTCTGTCATCTCGTCTGTGAACCCCCAGGAGGGGCTCAACAGAGTGGTTGTGGAAGCCATGCTGCAGGCGGTTCAGCCGTATCTTCCTGCGGTTAGCTCCGAAGAAATTTATCACATATATCAGACAATGCCACAGTTGGGCAGCTTCATCATATCTTTTGCAGAAGTATTCAAAATCTACAAGTTTCAAAAAGAAGACGGGTTTGATATGGATGATATGGACCTGGATAGTGTTTTTGACACACAACAAAGTTTGACAAGATCTGAGAGGTCCCAGAGTGTCATTGAGCGTCGGGAAATGGCAATGAAGCTTAGTCCAGCAACATTTTTCAACAATACTTCGACAAAGTTAATACTTGCAGCTAGCTTTTTTGAAAGTGGAGCCAAAACGCTCAATATCTCAACGAATTTTATGGACTACCTTCTCAACCTACCAGCAATGGATATTGTGTCGTGTGCCGAGCTTATCTGCGAAATTCTACACAGCGATATTTCGCTGAACTCGGACGACGCCACGAGGTTGGTACAATGTGCGGGCGGCCTCTTGTCCTCGCAGTATTCATGCTGTGAAGTCACACTTGGACTTTGCATCGATACTATAGGGGGTCTACTCCCATCATGGGCAAACTCTGAAGGCGGAGAACTAGGTGAACTGGTGCAACAGCTCTATGGATGGCTCCTCGGCACGGTAGTTTCTAAACGGAGAACTTCCCCAAGTGTTCAAATCCGATCTTCCAAACTTCTATTCCAACTCATCAGGATCCAACCAACGTATGGGGAGGATCAGTCTCTGCCTTCCGTGAGGTCAAGTCTTTTCGATATCCTTCAGAAAGCCCCCATTCTTGTGAAGTTTAACTTGGCTCAAAACATTCCGGATATTTTTGGCTTATTCGTTTTGAAAAACCACCTGAGGATACTCAATGATTTATTAGACAGCTTGCCTACAGATTTAGACTGGTGTGAGGGAAATGCTTTCCGTCTCTACATCCTCAGCAGGCTGGCCTCACGTTGGCCAACACTGCTTCGAATATGCGCCTACTATATTCTCGAGGTGTCCGGAAGAGTGCCTGTCTCCATCCCATACGCCAAGAGATGCCTGTTGGAAGTTTCCGAGACTCTGGGACTCACCAGCGCCAGAGAACTGTTTCAGCTATTTAACTCTCAGCTGCTTTTTACCTGGCTTGATACCGAACCGTTTGAAAGTTTGCCGCATAGTATCTTCGGGTACAATACCCTCCACGACCTTCTTCAGGACAGCCAAGAGGAAATATCGGCACTCATGGTAATGAGAGATCGAGACGACGAAGTAAAAAGGCTCGCAGAGTTGCTCGAGGAGCCAGTCGAACAAATCCTGACGAGATCTTTTACCAAAGTTATTGCATACAGCGTTGCACACGATATAAGCATTCCTCCTTCCGACAGTTCGGGAAATTATATTACAGGAGAGGCACGTGTGAGGAAGCAGCTTGGGAAAGCTGTTTTTCTAGAGCTCATCCAAAATCATTTTGCAGACATCATCAGTTCACTGTTCAAGTTGATTGACCATGAGCAAGAGCTTGAGAAATCCTTCATGAAGGAAGATGCACTCCAAGAAGCGGCCAGTATTCTAAGCGAGATAAAGGGGTTCAGCTCGTCTGGTATAACGTTGCCCCCTAGTCAACAGCCAACATTTAAGGCCAAGTACTTGACAAAAGAAATCAGCCATGTCTGTGGAAGAACTCCCTACGAGCCGTCTGAGATTTTTACGCCGGTCATGGTCGCGTTCGTAGCAAGGAAGCTCATAGACACTATGAACCCAGCCCTTGGCTCTCTACATGCATGCTCGGTACTGCGGATACTTCGCGTCCTTATTGCGCTTGCAGGTCCAAATGCTATCAGCGGCTACCCGCTTGAGATGCTATTGCATAACATCAGGCCGCTACTGGCGGATGTTGAATGTGCTGATGATGCCATTGGAATAGCTCAGTATCTTTTCACCCGCGGATCTGAGTATTTGAGCACAGTGCCCTCATTCATCATAACCATCACATTGTCAATATTCGGGACTTTGAAGGTATTTTTAAATTCGAGCCCTTCCAGCACTACGCAAGAGAGCCATTATAGAGACACGTTATCCAAAGCGGAGTCGTTTCACTCATGGCTTTGCTTATATCTGCAAAATTACAAGGCAGTTAGTTTGGACCGCAGGGACCAAGACGCGTTTCGAGCCATGCTGGAATCTGCCCAACGATTAAGTGCCTCCGCCTCAACCGATATCGGGACCACGGGTGGGGATTTACTTATGGACATCCTTAGAGATAAGCGGTCTCGTAGAAACCTTTTGAGCAAGTCGACTTGCGAGGCTGTGTTTTCTCTATTGTACAGCGACTTCGCAGCACCAGCGTCATTCAGGACAGATAATCTTGGCCACGATGATCGCGCAGTGAGGTATGCCCCCACTCTATGGGACCTTTGCAAGGCTGGATCGACGAGCGGTTCATTTCTTTCCTGGGCTGGCAGGGTCTTTGGTAGAGCATTCGCTGCCACTGGGCACATCGAGTTGTCGTTATTGAAAGAGACGGATCTGCACGAGATATCTGATCCCGCTGAAACAGATGCGTCAAAAAAGCCGTCCAGAGTGTTGGTCTTGGAACTGGTCAAGAACTTGACAGACATGGATCATGGCAATGTTACAGGGTTGGCCGAAGCTGCTCTTCGAGTTATCGTCAGTGGAATTGCCAGCCAACCAAATAGCGTTGACGACGCGGCGTATTTAATGTCATTATCGGCATCGCTGATTCAATGCTCAACTTGGTCGCCATATAATGTCCCTCCAGCCGATATGCTCGCCTTTAAAATTCCAGCTCCAAAGGATCCATTTTCTCCTGGTTGCGTTGAAGACAGCGCTTGCATACGGAATCTCGCTATCTTTCTAGCTCAATCTGTACCATCTGACCCCGTCATTCATCCACTCCAGCAACTCCTGGTCCACGCCGATGGGTTTGCGGAGAAATGTTTCCCTTACATTCTCCATATCGTATTATCCCAACAATTAGACGAATCTCAGACTACGAAGCGACTTCTATCGACAGCCCTTCGGTCATGGTTTGGTAATGACAAGGGAATTGTCAGGGAGCGCCTCAAACTTCTAATCAACGCTATCTTATACTTGAGAACACAAGGTCTTCCTCGGGAAACTTCAATAGCAGACCGTTCTCAGTGGCTTGATATCGACTACAGGCAAGCAGCTCAGGCAGCCGTAAACTGCGGCATGCTCAAAACAGCGCTGTTATTCACCGAGTTGTCGTCATCTGAGTTGGTTAAAGTATCACGTCGATCATCCTCGGTGAAGCCGCCTGACTCAAAAGAAATATTGTTTTCTATATTCAAGAATCTTGATGATCCTGATATATTTTATGGGCTTCAACGTACTGCCACCTTGGAAACAATATCGGCACGAATGGAGTATGAAAAGGATGGCCTCAAGACCTTAATGTTTCGAGGTGCTGAGTACGATATTCAAATGCGCAAAGGTGGGCAGGCATCTACTTCAGAGGCACAGAGTTTGGTCGGCGCCCTCAGTATGTTGGATTTAGACGGACTGTCACATTCGTTTCTCCAGTCCCAACAGACTGCTGTTGTAATGAACGAACCTGCGATACAAAACATGTTTAGAACTGCTCGCAAACTGGAACAGTGGGATCTTCCCATTCCCGATGCTTACGATGGCGGCTCCATAACAATATACAAGACGTTCCAAGCATTAAACAATGCTGTCGATCGTACATCGGCGCACGTTGCCGTTGACACAGGGATTAGGTCTGCCATGTCCAATTTGATTCAAGTTCAAGGAGATGCTGCGTCGATACATACATCCCTCCAAGCACTATCTATTTTCACAGAGATGGATGAAGTGCTAAGCTCATCCAACTCTGAGCAGTTTGAAGAGATGCTCCAAAGATTTGAAAATCGATCTAAGTGGATGAAGACTGGAAAGTAAGCTTGACCCAAACCCAAAAGTATCGTTCTCAATGGTTCTAACCTGATATAGGTTTGAGGATGTGAGCCAAATAATTTCGAGCAGACAAACCCTTTTGAGCTGCGTAAACCAGCAGCCATCACTGCGGAATATGATCAATGTCAGCGCCTCCGATACGCGTCTGGTTGAGGCCCGCGCGTCACTATTATCATCAAGCATTCACAGATCCCATGGTGCCCTCCAAGAGTCACTCACTTCGGCAACTTATCTAAATAGCATAATTGGGTCTTGCCGAGATCTCGGATTAAATATCGAAGCCGCTGCATATTTTGAAGTTGCAAATGCAATGTGGGACCAAGGAGAGATGGCTTCTTCAATTGGTATGCTTCAGGAACTCGAGCAGCTGTCAAATTTGCGAGAACAAACGATTCCAATCGGAAAGTCAAAGATTCTGGCCAAAATCGCTTCCCAGGTGTCCATGGCAAAACTAGAAAAACCTGATCGCATCATCGAGAAGTATTTGTCTCCTGCTCTCGCACAGTTGAAGGGTAAGATGGACGGTAGCGATGCTGGGCAAGTGTATCACGAATTTGCAGTTTTCTGTGACAGACAGTATCAAGATCCCGACAGCATCGAAGATCTCGAACGACTGAGGACGCTGAAGGAGATGAAAGAAATGGAAGTTGAGACTCTTCTCAAGCTATCCAAGGAGGCTACATCGGGCCAGAAGCAGAGAAACCATAGAGCGTATAATCAGGCTAAGCAGTGGCTTGCATTAGACACCGAGGAATACGAACGACTGAACGATGGAAGGGGACAGCTACTCCGTCGTAGTCTGGAGAACTACCTACTGTCTTTGGCTGCCTGGGATGACCACAATAACGACGCTCTCCGGTTCACAGCCTTATGGCTAGAGCACTCAGACGAAGAAGTGGTGTCAGAGTCTGTTGCAAAGTACCTCCCTAATGTGGCTACCTTGAAGTTTGCATCGCTGGCAAATCAACTTACATCACGCCTACTCGATACCAATGATAAATTCCAGGAACTCCTGCTCAACCTAGTCCTGAATATATGCAAGGACCACCCTCATCATGGGATGTATCAGATTTGGGCAGGCACAAATAGCAACCCAAGTGCAAATGATGAGACAGCTTTATCGAGGCAAAAGGCAACGAAAGAGGTTGCTCTCAAGCTGAGCAAGAGCGCTAGATCTGGTGGTACTTGGTCGGCTATTGATCGAATAAGCCACCAGTATTGCCAGTTTGCCAGTGAACGAGAGAAGGTCAAGAGTGGTTCTAAGATAAGCTTGAGAAATTCACCGGCCGGTAGCATGTTGAATGCCATGCTGCGAAAGAACCCGCTTCCTCCACCAACTCTACAAATTGAACTTGCGGCTGATAAAAATTATTCCCGATTGCCTATCATGGTCAGCGTCGATCCCACCTTTTCAATTGCAAGCGGAATAAGTGCCCCAAAGATAGTTACATTATTGGCCAGCAACGGAAAGAGATACAGGCAGCTCGTATGGCCCCCATCCCCCGTATCCCATACCTTTACTACTTGCTAATATATCATAGGTTAAAGGTGGCGCGGACGATCTCCGGCAAGATGCAATCATGGAACAGGTATTTGCGCAAGTCAGCGAACTTCTGAAAGAGAATTCAGCCACTCGTCAACGTAATTTGGGGATTAGGACGTACAAGGTATTACCGCTCAGCTCCACAGCAGGTATTATCGAGTTCGTCCCAAACACTATGCCACTCCACGAATTCCTCATGCCCGCTCACGAAAGGTTTTATCCAAAGGATCTCAGAAGCCAGCAATGCCGCAGCGAAATCCAGAGTGTCCAGACTCAGAAGCTCGATGTGAGAGTGAAGAAGTATCTCGCCGTAACTGAGAGATTCCATCCCGTCCTGAGGTACTTTCACCTGGAGAAGTTCACAGATCCCGACGAATGGTTTGCAAGAAGGTTGGCATACACACGCTCTACCGCCGCCATCTCAATTCTTGGTTATGTCCTCGGCCTCGGCGATCGCCATGGTCATAACATCCTTTTGGATGAGAAGACGGGGGAAGTCGTTCACATCGACTTAGGTGTCGCATTTGAAATGGGACGTGTTCTTCCGGTTCCTGAGCTGGTCCCGTTTCGGCTGACTCGAGACATTGTGGATGGCATGGGTATTTCAAAGACGGAGGGAGTTTACCGTCGTTGTTGTGAATTCACGCTGGAGGCCTTGCGGAAAGAGGCAGATACGATCATGACTATCCTCGATGTTCTTCGCTACGATCCCCTGTATACATGGTCGATCTCGCCCATCCGTCTTGCGAAGTTGCAAGATGCTCAGAGTGCAGCCCCTCCCGTAAGCACTGCCAGCTCAACGACTACGAATAACGGAAAATCGAGGGGGGTAGTAAATGAGCCCAGTGAGGCAGATCGGGCGCTTACTGTTGTCCGGAAGAAATTATCAAAGACTTTGAGTGTCACAGCAACTGTGAACGATCTAATCAACCAAGCCACTGATGAACGGAATTTAGCCGTCCTTTTTGCAGGTAAGTGCACCCTTTCATTATGGAGGGTAATTGCTAATTGTTTATCAGGTTGGGCTGCGTACGCATAATCACAGGAGGTGGTCTCTCGAGAAGGGAGAGGAAAAGGACGTAGATGAAAACTTGAGTCCAGTATTTTAGCTTTGCCATATACCACTGTTGCGTCTACCATAGCATGTTTGTATCAACCTGATGCTTGTGTATTTGGGAAATAGACTGTGTTAATAAATTGTATCGTCATTAATTCGATCGCGTGTGTATTTAATAGTATTCTCCACCATAAATAAAATTGATGTCCGACCCCTCATCTTATAAAACAAATATTCCCAACAGCAGTATTCGATGATTGACGGTAGAGCAAAATCCATAATTATGGGATGGAGTGAGCTGGACCCGTATGAAATGTTGTAAGTGCCAGTTTCCACTAGCGGCATCCAGGTCTCGGGTTCAACCCGACGAGTCGTGGATGAGGCAAGCTATCAATTTCGTAAGCGTAAGCAACAAAAAAAGATAAAGAGCGTCGGATTTCGCGTCCATCCATTGACGAGCAATTTAAAAATGGTTTTAGGAATTATTACCGAATCTCAGCCAGTGCGGATGAAGCGTAATAATATTGTGGTATTTTCTGGTGGTAGCGCGGCAAATACCTTGGTGGATGTTTTTGGAAATGTGGCTCGTGAGAAGGGCTGCACGCTGAGCTAGTGAGATATAAATTCCAAGGCGCGAACTGCTGCTAATAGATCTATAGTATCATTCCCATCAGTGATAATGGCGGATCGTCGAGCGAACTGATTAGAGTGCTTGGGGGACCTGGAATTGGTGACGTGCGAAGTATGATTCAGTGCTCGTGCCCCCAGTGCAAGAGGAATCTAACGACGTACAGGTCGTCTCGTCCGCCTAATTCCCGAAGATGTGGCCGGAAATGACCCCGAGAAGGCAGCCATGAAGACATTCTTCAATCATCGCCTCGCATCCACGCCGGAAGCTGCACGCGCAGAGTGGCTCGATATCGTTGAAGCGCGTCATGAGCTCTGGACATCAATCTCCTCCGAAAAGGAAGAATTAATCCGGTCCTTCCTCAACACCATTAACCTCGAGATTGTAAAGCGAGCTCGGCCCTCCTCGTTCTTCAACTTTCAATCTGCTGCGGTGGGAAACCTCTTCCTCACCGGTGCCCGTCTGTTCACTGGTTCTTTCGAATCCGCCATTTACCTTCTCGGATCAATCACGGGGGTCCCGTCGAACGTATCCGTCATTCCCGCTATTAATTCTAATTTCTCCCACCATATTTGCGCTGGCCTTAGGGATGGAACCTCGATTGTCGGGCAGAATTCCATCTCTCACCCCAGCCCTTTCCCGAATCACCTCTCGGGCGGAGAGGATGACATCGACGGGCCCATGTCACCGACGACCGTCCAACGGAAGACCTTTGAGGAACTCGTCATGCATGATAGCGTCGAAGATGCCAATCTTCCAGGCTCCCTCCCGACTCTAAGGAAACAGTACATTGACTTCCACAAGTCCGATACCGAAGATCTACCCTCGAGGATCCACAGGATATGGTATATTAACCCTTACGGGCAGGAGATACGGCCAAGTCCAAATCCAAAGGCTCTTGCGGCTTTGGGAAACTCACAGGCCATTATATATAGCATCGGTTCTCTATTTACGTCCATCATCCCGTGTCTGATATTGAAGGACGTCGGAGACGCGATCGCTGCCCCTGGGATCAAGTCGAAGATATTAATCCTCAATGGCTCAATAGATCGCGAGTCCGGCCCGGCATCGAATCCATATTGTGCGCGGGATTTCATTTGCGCCATCTCCAATGCGTGTGGAACATCCAGGGGTGATCTGCGCGTGGATGCAAGGGAAATGAACAAGTATGTCACACATGTGATTCACCTCGAGGGTGAGGGGACACCAAAGGTTGATAAGGAGGAGCTGAAGAGCTTGGGTATTGAGACCTATAGGGTGTATGGGAGGAAGAACCCAGAGGGTGGAATGCTGTACGACGGCAAAGCGCTGACACAAGCATTGGAGTCGATTCTGGGCAGGGAGGATAAAGGCCCTGTACGGAGGAATACGTTGCAGCATTAGAAATTATGTACATTAAAGCGTCCATTGGTATATATATTTGATCATGAATTCTTCATTGCGCTATCAGCTCTACTGAGGTATCTGAAAATCGACCCAGAATAATCTGCCGTGCCTGCCTAATAATACATGGTATTGTGGGTGGAAATTCATGTTCATAGGAAAGCCGTCGCGACCTCGCGCATCATCGTGTCTAATAACCTGCCCATATGCTTCCATGCCCATGCCCCCAATCCCATGCACCCATACCACCCCGGTCACCGCCGCAATACGCCGTCATTTATATATCGTCATTATCATAACGCAGGCTTCTTCCCTTGCTTCTTTGTCATGAGTTTCATCGCCAGATGGAACACGCCGGTCCTAGGTTGTTTCCCGTCCTTTCTCGGTGCTCCGATTGCTGTGCGGCAAACCGGACACGATCTCTTGCCTGTGCCAACGTTGAGAGCACCATGGAGGCACAACGAGCAAAACATGTGTCCTACAACAGTTAGCATTGTCATGGAACAAAGAGTATGAATGTAAACTTACCACAATGAGTAATTGCCAGTTCCTCTGGCTGATCCAAACAGATCACGCACTGCGTCGTGGCAAGCTTCAGAGGTTTATCAAGCTCCGCTTGCCGCTGTTGCTTTATCAGGTCTTCCTGCCGCCTCCTCATGACTTCAGCGTAGCTGGTATCGTCTTCTGCATCTACCAAGTCCAGTTCTTCCACCTTGTCGTCTGGTTTGCCTTCTTTATCGGCATCCTTCGTCGCCTCCAGGCTGGCCCCAGCATCCTTCTTCCGCTTTGGTGTTCGGCCATCGCTCTCCGTACCAGACAGACGGCGCTTGTTGGGCGTTCTAGTTGTAGTGACAGGTGATGTTTCAGTGAGGTCGACTATGGTAGATTCTCTTGTGCGGGTAGGTGGTGTTCGTTGTGGAGGTGGGGAAGAATCCAACAAGGCGTCGTCGCCGAACACTGGAGGTCCATTATCCAACAAGAAAGCGTCAAAATCGAGGAGAGAGTCGCCTTCTAGTTGTTGCATGTGCGGTTCGCGCTGCGGCATTTGTGTATTTAAGAATGTGTCTTGCCAGGCCGTTCGTTGCCGGCCACCGTGAGGTTGTTGCGGTCTGCTCGTGTTGGAGCCTGAGAGTCTAGGAAGGCTGAGGAAGGGGTTTCCAGAAGGCGGGTTAGGCACGTTGTTCCATGGCTCGAGTGACGAGAGGCGCCGGGGTTCCTCATCTTCTGGCGACGATACGAATAGTGACTGGCGGTTAGGGGACGGAGTCCCCATTGCGAATGTGATGCGACCTGGAAGTATTCAACAGACCGCAATCGTAGATATCTGTTGAAGATTAAGAGTTTGTCCCCAGCCCTTGGTCTTCTTCACAGACAAAGAGGTGTGCTGGGGCTGGATTTCAAAGCCATGAGTAGGCAGAGCAGCTTCAGAACCTTAACGCCGCTCGGGACGTTGGATGTCCGAAGTGGCGACCGTGATCATTCACGCTAGTCTTCCGCTGAACGCCTTATCGCACGTTGGCGCAGCAGGTCAGCTGACTCGTGCCTACCGAACTTCGGCATGTGCGGCCGCACACACACAGAAACGGAAAATCCTCTCAACGTCAACTCCACCAAAACAACGAAATACGTATGAAAAGGGTTTAAATCGCCCGAGATCCAATTCGTTATATATGACAGCCTCTGGAGTATGATCGCGTGCTCTGTGCCTCAAAGAAACGATGATCCAGCCCTACGATCTCGATTCCCACTGACCCACCACTATATCACCCACGCCACTCTCACTATCCAATGAATTAGGCCCTTTTATCACCTTTTTATTAGAGCAGTTATATTGGACAACCGATTTATATTTATTTCATCAAAAACACAAAAGGACGTCATTAATCTCAGAAACGCTACGGCCCAAGAGAGCCAAGCCTATAATCGTACGCATCTTACCTAACCCATTACCTAACCACGTGACTCGGTATGCCACCCAGCCGATCTCAAGACACTTGGCCGAGGCGTGTTGGTGGTTTTGACTCTCCTTTTTAGGAAATTCACTTTCTTAAAGTCACGATCAGGAGACATAAGGCGATATTGGCAGTCTACTAAAAGCAGGGTCATCAAGTCTGGCACTTGTGCTCACGTTTGTCAACATTTTGGGAAATTATGTAGGTCAGATCCGTCCCAGAACTGCGCCAACAATTGCTTCTAATTTATATAAAAATGGACGCCGAACTATTCGGCCAAGTGAGTTGATCTCTACAGCCAAGCTACTTGGTCTCGGTGGCCAAGCAATATGGATGAATCATTCGCCATCCGTCCCTACCATGCTTTTATTCATTTTATATTTCCTACGCCTATATATAGGTCGTTCCCCAAGTCCATTCCTTGGCTTTTGAATACTTCAAAACCAACTATCATTAAACCGCATCGAGTGATACACACAAAACAAAAACTACTAGTACACTCCATCGAGTGCGTTATAAAACCAACCTTCCAGTATACACACATAAACCGTCAAGATGGCGCGTAGGCCAGCGCGGTGCTACCGCTACTGCAAGAACAAGGTAAGCTTCTACCCATTCCGATGCTTTAGCAAAAGCTAACAGTCAAAGCCGTTCCCAAAATCCAGACACAACCGTGGTGTCGCCGACCCAAAAATTCGCATCTTCGACAGTGGCCGCAAGAAGGCCTCTGCTGATGACTTCCCTCTCTGCATCCACATCGTCTCTCTCGAGCGAGAACAGATTTCCTCCGAGGCCCTCGAGGCGGCCCGTATCCAAGCCAACAAGTATGTCTATCCTACCTCATGAATTATATGTATACTAACATAGTCACAGATACATGGTCAAGAACTCCGGCAAGGAGACTTTCCACCTTCGCATCCGCACACACCCTTACCATGTCATCCGTATGAACAAGATGTTGTCATGTGCTGGTGCGGATCGTCTGCAGCAGGGTATGCGTGGTGCTTGGGGTAAACCCGCCGGTATCGTTGCTCGCGTTAGGGTCAACCAGATCCTGATTTCGATGAGAACGATCGACCGTTGTGAGCTTGCCGCCAAGACGGCGCTGAAGAGAGCCATGTACAAGTTCCCAGGTCAGCAGAAGGTGATCGTTAGCAGGAACTGGGGATTCACAAAGGTGAAGAGGGAGGACTATCCTGCCATGAGAGAGAACGGTCAGCTGAGACTTGACGGTGCTGGCGTGCAATTCCTTGAGAAGAAGGGAAGGATAGAGGACCAGATGAAGAATTTCCCAGCTGCATTTGCTGATGGGATAGGTGTGGAGGAACTGGCGATCTAGAGGCTTGAAGACTCGAAGATTGCCAGAGGTAGCAAAATTAAAATATAGGATACAATATACACGAATTATCCGCGTACTGTACTTTATCTATAAATGCTTCTGTGAATTAAGTGATGCTTCCGTGAATTAAGCGCTTGTCATTGCGTTTTTCATAACTAGACACTATGGCTGTGCCCTCCAAAAACTTGGCATAGACTCGCCTGCTATTTAACAATGTCTGTTATGTATTCACCTCAATAATAATAAAAATAACTTGCTCGATTTTGTGACATTTTTGGGGGCGTGTGCTTTGCTTTGAACTTTCTCATTTTCATTTTCCTGATTCGGATTGGAAGACCCCAACGTCCGACCCCACATTCTGGCCACAGTACGTAAGCGAACGCTAACGTGCATTTGGCGATGGCCTGCAATATTACTCAAAGTAGCTCGATAGTGGCAGGCAGCATCATCGACCGATTGTAAGATTACAATATCGACAACATATGGGCAGCAAGGAGTCATGAGCATGACACGCCGCATATAGTATGCTTCTCCCTACACGCGCTGGATATTCGAGTCGACCATGCGCCAGCTTCGTTAGGCTCGCAAAGCTCAAGGCGCGGGATGAAACCACACATCTCAGTCGCGGCGCGGTACGACGCGGATTCGCAACAGATGGAGCCATTCCAGAAGACCAACAAGCAAAGAACTCCTCTTCTCTTGCTAGTACGTATTGCGCACGCGACGATACTGTTTTTTTTTACTTTACTAACGACGTTGCGCAGAAACCTCAAACCCCCGTTTTAACGAAATAGGGGTGCAGCAACTCAGCAGCCATGTACACTCCCAAATATTCCCCGGATCGTCAGTCGCGGCGCCAAAAGAACTAGTCGAGCTCTCGAGAGATCATTTGCAGCGACACGAGCTGCTCGGCAAGAACACAGACGATAACCCACCGATATCATTCGACTTACCACAACTACAAGGCGAGACCCTCGACGAGCACTTCTATAAACTAGGCACGGATGCTGGGGAGCCATACCTCGGATATGCGAACCAGTTCACAAAGGCAAATGGGCCGCCCAGGCCGCGGAAATGGGTTCATCGAAGCGGCTGGACGAAGTACTACAGCGATGGGAGGACGGAGGTAGTGGATGCGCCGAACGAGGAGATGCTATGCTTCGACACTGAGGTTATGTGGAAGGAGAGCTCGTTTGCCGTCATGGCATGCGCAGTAAGTCCCACTGCATGGTACGCCTGGTTATCTCCTTGGTTGCTGGGAGAGTCCGAATCCGACAGACATTTGATTCCTCTTGGGGATCCACAACACCAACGGATAATTGTCGGCCATAACATTGGCTACGACAGAGCCCGAATCGCAGAGGAATATTCCGTAAACCAGTCCAAGAACTTCTTCCTCGACACCATGTCGTTACACGTTGCCGTCAATGGAATGTGCTCCCGACAACGACCAACCTGGATGAAGCATAGGAAAAACCGAGAACTACGGGATAAGATAGCACACGAGACCGATAACATCGAATTGGCCGCCCTTTTAGGTGACAGGGGCCTCACCGAAGAGGAGGAGGAGTTATGGGTGGGCAGAAGCTCTGTTAATTCCCTCCGAGATGTCGCCAAATTCCATTTGGATGTCACCATCGACAAGGCCCAAAGAGACAGCTTTGGCGAGCTCGATCGCGCCGGCGTTCGAGGGAAACTGGATGAGCTACTGGACTACTGTGCTGCGGATGTCTCGATCACACATCGCGTGTACAAGATCGTATTCCCCAATTTTCTCGCCACATGCCCTCATCCCGTAAGCTTTGCTGCATTGCGTCACCTGTCGTCTGTCATCCTTCCAGTTGACAAGTCGTGGGAGTCGTATATTGCCAACGCAGAGGCTACATACCTCAAGCTCTCCGATTCCGTCCAGGAACGCTTAATCGGTCTGACCGAGAAGGCACTGGAGATTAAAGGGGATGAGGAGAAGTGGAGCAATGACCCGTGGTTGCGCCAACTGGACTGGTCGGGCCAGGAAATCAAAATGGTAAAGGGAAAGAAGAAGAACGACCCTCCGAGACCAGCAGCACGGCAAAAGATGCCAGGTATGCCAGCGTGGTACAAGGCCCTGTTTGCCAAGGCTGATGCACCAATCAACTTGACTGTCAGGACTAGGGTTGCTCCGCTCCTGCTTCGATTGGCGTGGGACGGACATCCATTGTTCTGGTCTGATAAATATGGCTGGACATTCCGCGTACCGGTAGCTGAATCTCAAAAGTATAACGAGATGCAGATGCAGAGGTGCACCGACTTTGACGAGAAGGATATAGCACTGAGAGACGATAGATCAGGCGTTTTCTTCAAGATCCCACACAAGGATGGACCAACAGCGCGCTGTGCGAACCCGATGGCAAAGAGCTACATGTCTTATTTCGAAAAGGGAATCCTGTCGTCGGAGTACTCGTACGCAAAGGAGGCTCTCGAGATGAACGCTTCGTGCTCGTACTGGATAAGCGCAAGAGACCGCATCATGTCACAGATGGTGGTGTATGACGCAGATCTTCAAAAGCCAGCCAAGGGAAGGAAAGAAAACGACACTGGCTACATTCTGCCACAAGTCATCCCTATGGGCACGGTGACGAGACGAGCTGTCGAGAATACGTGGCTCACAGCAAGTAATGCCAAGGCGAATCGAGTTGGATCGGAGCTGAAGTCCATGGTCAAGGCGCCGCCAGGATATTGCTTTGTGGGAGCTGATGTGGACTCTGAAGAGCTCTGGATTGCTAGTCTTGTCGGTGATGCTCAGTTCAAGTTGCATGGTGGGAATGCTTTGGGGTTCATGACCCTGGAAGGCACAAAGGCGGCTGGAACTGATTTGCATTCGAGGACTGCTTCGATCTTGGGAATTACGAGGAACGATGCCAAGGTGTTTAATTACGGGCGTATCTACGGAGCTGGTCTCAAGTTTGCGTCTACTCTGCTGAGGCAGTTCAACCCTGGATTATCGGAAGCAGAAACCACAAAGGTTGCCACGGCTCTGTATAAGGAGACGAAGGGATCGAAGACTAACAGGAAGGCACTGCACAAGAGGCCCTTCTGGCGTGGAGGAACCGAGAGCTTTGTTTTTAATAAGCTGGAAGAGTTTGCAGAGCAAGAGAGGCCGCGTACTCCAGTGCTGGGAGCAGGAATTACCGAGGCGTTGATGAGCCGATTCATCAACAAGGGTGGTTTCATGACGTCGAGAATCAACTGGGCGATTCAATCATCTGGTGTCGATTATCTGCATCTTCTGATTATTTCGATGGACTATTTGATTCGTCTGTTTAACATTGATGCGAGGCTCGCCATTACGGTCCACGACGAAATTAGGTATCTGGTCCGCGAGGAGGATAAATATAGGGCTGCGATGGCTTTGCAAGTATCCAACGTCTGGACTCGGGCCATGTTCTCTCAGCAAATGGGCATCAATGACCTTCCTCAGTCTTGTGCTTACTTCTCGGCCATCGATATTGACCATGTCCTCCGCAAGGAAGTCGACATGGACTGCATCACCCCATCGCACCTTACAAAGATTCCCCACGGCGAGTCGATGGACATCGTCCAGCTTCTTGCAAAGGGTCCACTAGCAGAGCTAGACCCGAGCATCCATCCGACCGATGCGCCAAAGGTCGACAGCATCAAGTACACCCATCGCCAGCCCGTAATGGAGGCACTCGAGAAAGCCAACCTCAGCTTCCTCAAAGCGCAAATCACCGCCGACGAGAACGAGCTAAAAGAGATTGTCAAGATCCAACGCAAAGTCCTCGACGCCGACGACAAGACCAGCAAGCCAAAGCAGACGCGCGCCCGCAAGATCCTGCCCTACCAGGCGCACGCAGAGTTGATGGAGGAGCCACTTAATATCACGGATTTGCTCGAGAGCAATTTCAGGAAGGACACGAGGAAGAAGAAGCAGCAGCACTATCCGTGGGAGGAACAAATGCCGCCGAGGTATAAACCTATACCTCGCTGGTAAACACACACTATCATATCGCATGTAAACTTTTTTTCATATGTCGGGGGAACATTGTACGGGATGGGAATGGGAATTGGCGTATTTTCGAGTGGTTGGGGGAGTGGAGCGGGGGCTAGCGGCGCTTTGTTGTGAGAATAGTGTATTTTTGGCGACGGTGTATTTTTGATGTACGGCGACGATAGCGGGAACTACAAAAGACGACGGTATGTCTGTAATGAAAAACCTGTAATACTCGTGTTGTCCTCTCGATTCCTTCTGTGATTTCACGTGATACTAACCTTGTTGGGATCAACCACCGCCGCTCAGCCACAACCATGCTGACAAGATATTTCAAACACTTTCAATGCAACTTTCCTGAAATAAATACACACATACAAGCACTCAAAAATGCACCTCTAATCACCCTCCACACCAGCCTCGCTCATCCCAAACCCCCAATTAACAACTCACGAATCACGTGCCATGTCCACCACGGAAACCGACACCCCCCTCTCCATCACCGCCTCCATAACCGGAATCCTCACCTTCGTCGTGGCCATCACGGCTACAATCTGGTTGCGCATCTCCTCCATCCGCAGCGCGGACACGGAGTACGCGCGCGTCAAGACGGCACTGAGCTGGTATAAGACGGAGTCGGAGTGGATCCATGATTTGGTTGCTACGCAGCGGGATGTGAGAGACAAGGGTGGGCGGGGGAGGGGGAGTTTCGATAGTTATTTTTTGGACCGCGAGAAGGAGTGGAGGGAGAAAGCGGGGAGGGGACAGAGGGAAATGGAGATGTATGTTTTTGTGCTTGATCAGCTTGCGACGCTCGAGGAGAGGCTGCTGGAGATGGTTACGGCGGTGGAGGTTAAGGCGGAGGGGAGCTGGAGGGAGTGGCAGGGGGAGAGAGGCGGGGAGTGGGGAGGAGGGGTGAGGAGGTGGTGGAGACGCACGCGGATTGGGGTGTATTGGTTGCCGGTTAGGACGAAGGCGTTGGAATTGGTGAGGCAGAGGGATGCGTTGGGGAACAGGGTGTTGTTTGCGCAGTTGGCTATGGTTTCTTCGTGAGTTTGTTTTGCCTGTTTTAGGGAGGGGGAGGGAGGTAGGATGCGGATTACTGACTTGATGTAGGAGGTTGGCGGATGGAGAGGAGAGGGCGAATAGACAGGATGAGAGGATTAGGGAGTTATTGGAGACGGTGAGGGGGTTTGACGAGAGGTTACCGTGAGTTGAGATAGGAAAAGTTGGGTGGGCTGGCGTTTAGATTAGGGCATCGATTATGGAGTTGTATTTGATATTCTATTGTACAGAGATATTATCATATCAGGGGTGAATAGATCTAACAGGGGGAGCAATCCATCCCGTCACTTTTTTTCAAAGACCATCATTACAATACCTAGCAAGTAGTCCTTTGTGATTCAACATCTTGCTAGAACCACATCTAATAACTACTAAACAAAGGTCGTCACTCACCATATTTATTCCCTGATGTGATGTAAATGGATATATTATGTGTATTCTCATAAGTCTCGGCGTCCATCTTAGCAAGCACAGTGAATTCACTCTTATAGTTTTGCGCAAATGCTTCCACAGATGCGCTAAATGCGCAAATCCAGGCCAGTATCCACTCGCTCGGTCCATATAATCTTCCGGAAGTAAGGTAGGGGTTTTCAAAAAAGAGAGATCCATCCATCCCCCGTCCGTCAAGGCAAACTAATGAATTCACTCTCACGGTTTTGCGCAAATGCCTTTGAAGCTGCGCTAAATCAGCAAATCCAGGATCGGATCCACCTGATTAGTCCGTATAATCTTCCGGAGACAATTATGTTTCTAAAAGATATCTATCTATGTCCCCAAGAGGCCAGCCACTAGTCCCTCCCTACCAAACCAAATAAACCCATCTCTAGTTTTTGGCGCAAATCTGTAATAAAGTAAAAGGATTTGCGCAGAAAGGCTTCAGCGACCCTGTCGATTAGTTGGATATCCCCTACCTGACTCTATAGACCCCCTTGTCATCAGCGAATGTGACCTGGTCACCACCACCCCCTAGAACCTCAGCATATATAAAATAGGGGCCAAGAGTTTACGCCAAACTGATCGCCTCTCTTTGCTCTTCGCGACCTTGTCACCCCTTTTGGTTTTGGCGCATATTAGCCAAAGAGTAAAGGGATTTGCGCAAAACCAGGTTGTCTGTGAGACCTGGTCTCGAGACTCCAGATTAACCAACCCCTACTTTGACCCAGCCTCAATGCCCTATAAAGCTTACATTTTATGAGACGTTGTCACACTGCCGCTAGAGCCCCTTTTCGACACAGTCACCCCCTGACCATTCAGCGCATATTCGTCTCTAACTGCGCAAACTGACCCCTTCGAGTCGAGGGCCTCGGAGCCCCTCCTCATGGTCCTCGAGACCTGATCAGCACCCTTGGGTTTTGGCGCATATCCCCTCAAAACCAGACGAATTTGCGCAGAAGCCCGCCCTTGTGACGTGGTCGCCCTCCTCCTTTTCGGCGCAAACTCGACAAAAAGTAAAGAAACTTGCGCCAAACCAGCACCTAGCCCAGGGGAGACGAGACCTTGTCTGTCACCTTGCCACCAAAGCCCCTTTTCGATAGTATCGCCTTCCTTGAGGCTCCCCCTACTCAAGGCACCTAGTTTAACACCCCTGGGAGACCAAAACAAGACCCACGCAACCCACCCATCTACTCATTAACAGCACTCCAAGCGACGAAATGCCACTTTGCATGACAGAACAGGTATGTATACATGCGCCAACTGGACATTTAGCAACCGAGAGCGTGTTGGTGCTGGTTTCCGCCGACGCGGTGGCTGCGGATGGGCCGCGGAGGGATGGGAGGAGCGCGCGCGGCGGGGAGTATATCGAGGGTGATGACGGTGAGAGCCTGACGACGACGACGAGAACTTGCCTTGCCGCGGTGACGAGAAAACCAGCACGACAACAACAACACAACACCCCTTTTCCATCCACCCCTGCACGCATGCATACAACGCACCAGCAACCACACCACACCACCTAGGCACCATAATCATAAATGTATATTGACTTGGTCTAGTACGTCTCCTATGGGACATGAGCGTTCCTGTGGGGGTGGGATGTACTTATACACCCCAGCGGTATCTGGGTGAGGATGAGTAGTAGATGTTCTTGAAAGAGGGAGTGGAGAGTTTGATATGATATGATATGATTGATATAATCCCATTAAATACACCCCCCCACACTCCAATATGAACT
>LNAR01002030.1:0-45406 GCA_001630585.1 Pseudogymnoascus sp. BL549 | reverse complement strand
GGAAGGTGGGGGAGAGTGTCGTGAATAGGGAGGTGTTGGAGTGGTATCGGGAGTGGGCGGGGAGGAATTAGAGAGGGAGGATGAGGTGGGAAAAATAGATTTTTTGGAGGGTGGTTTTGGGTAATTAGATGAGTAAATGCAAAAGCGAATATTTTTACCGTGTCAAACGTGTCTCCAGGTCGGAGTCAGTTCGTTCGGCGTATCGCAGGTTATCACAACACCACCTCGTGATAAACCCCTCGTTGTTGGCGGTCGGGCGCTTAATGATAGAGCGACCAAGCTCCGCGGCTGTGTCGCAACCAGCACCCAACCAACGGGGCTGTGATGGTATAGTCACTCACCCACCAATTTTGCAATGACGAGGTGACGAGGCGGATTAGATGGGATGGGTGTGTGAAGAGTTGTTTGGGTGCGCCGGTGATGGTGGTTGTGGTGAATGGCATACGTTATGGTTGCGACCACCCCACCACTGTCTATGATGTCGAAAACTGAGCCACCAACACCACGGCCATATTTCTCACACCATACCCGCCATAATTGAGGCGCGTAGAAATAGTCTACCGATTTCTCCAACATCGTGACCACCTTCTCGAGCCTTACCCGCACGCCGTGCTCGTAGTGTCCACGATACTGCGGTCGGAATGACGACGATACTGCCCCTGGGTCTGTGTTGGATATCACTTGGTCAGGTTATGGGAGGGTATTGTGAGCATTGCCGCCCGTTAGATAAGTTGGCGGTTGAAGGTAGTGATGGTTTCAACGCCAGGGATGGAGGCGCTGTTGGGTAGACGGTGGCTATGGTCCATGGGATGAGGGTGCGATGACCGCGTTACGCCGTAGAATGAGGAATATTGGATTTTGCCGCTGTTGGATACGTTTGTCGGTGGCCATCGTAGTTTCATGAGGAAATCAGACTTGGTGAGCTTACTATAAAGCCAGAAGGATATTCCGTCGCTCAAGTCTCAAAGTCAGAAATCAGCATTACAGTCAAACCACCCTCAGCACAATACACTACAACCCCAATTTTTCAAATAACTTATATCCATCACAGCCTCCATTATGTCTACTCGTATGTCCATCCATTCCTCTCCCCATACCTTCTCTCAAAACAATGGTCCCATAACTAACTCTCCTCCATCAAAGGCTCATCCAACACCAAAGCCTCCCAAGACGCGCAATACGCCGCCTTCACTCCTCAGCAAAAAGCCGCCTTCGACCGCGCCATGGCCCAAGCTGCTGCAGGCAGGCCACGCGAAGCGATGAAGACCTACATCGACGCCGGCGGGTACGTGAAGAATTGGAACATGCCGATCATGATCCATGACAAGACGAAACTGGAGGACTTTAGGGAACTGTTGTTTTTTTATGGCGGAGGACAGGAGGCTAAGCCGACGGCGGATCATCAGAAGCTTTTTAAGCAGTTTGGGCCGTAGGTGGGGTGGGGATGGGAATTTGCTTGGTGGTGGGTGTTTTGGGGTGGGGTTTTGACTTGGGGGAGTACGGCGTTGGAGGGGACGTGGTGTATATAAGCATAAGTGGAGTTGATTGGTTTTATAAATGCAGGTCATTTTGTTTTAAACGTATGCGTTGATATGATGGATGTTGAGTGATTAGACGCCCTTACTGCAATCATACTAACTCTGGCTGCTCTGCACAGTCCTTTGTTCTCACGGAAGGTACGATTACCAAGAAAGGCGTGTCGCAGCCTCCTCAAATTTTAAGGAACGTCAGGGTGCAATAAATACTATCTATGGCATTTCAAGACTACGATGTCTCTTTCGGCATCTCCAATTTCGATGGTTTCTGAGATCACCTCACTCTGGTCCTTAATCAATAGACTCCTCTGCAACTTGCCATCAACGTAAATCCCGTATTCACCCTGCGGTAAATTCCCAAATGATAGCTCCGCACTATCATCGCATTTTAATTAGCAGGACACTCTCATACCAGCTAGCCTTGGGAACTGTAAACTTACCTCGAACTCTTCCCATGCCACGTTTTTGCTGTCACGATAAACGCATTTAACTCCCCTTCCCATCCAGCCCTCAGGAAATCCACTCCTCCGTCTTCAAATGCCGTAGTATCCACGAAGGGCTTCCTTCTCACAAGCTCGCCAGTCCAAGGCTTCTCCCACATCTTCTTCTGTCCATCCTCGATATTGAGTCGCGCATACCCAATTGCTGCGTTCCCGGTGTATGGATCCATCAGTGTGCTATTCCCTCTTCCATCCACGGGCTGGTCGCATCGGGCATAATACAATCCTCCATTCTCCCAGCTCAGACCGAGGAAAGTATCAGCATGCTTCAGCAACCCTGATAGTAGTTCCTCTTTCCCTAATTCAGACAGCCACTGCACGACATACCCCAGCGCTGGTTGAGCAAATGGCGGTCTCCTCGCTGGCCCCGAGGAGGCTACGATTTCTCTGGCCTTACGAAGGGTTTCGGGGGCGTCTGGGTCGGCGCCTTGTTCTGCAACCAGACGCCGGATGGTGTGGGCTACTGGAACTGGGTTTAGTGTTACGCTTCCCGATGGGCTCCGAGTCAGGAATCCGAGAGCCTGGGAGGGGAATGTAGAGCGGACTTCAGCGTAGTTCCAGGAGTTCATGAATGCGCCGGCCCTAGGAGCAAGGTTAGATACTGAGCGTACAAATACGAAGGGTATAGACAAACCAGGCCGTGAAACCAATACTCATTGGTTGAGCCATGTTTTTCTGGTTGACTCTGTACCAATCGACTATGAGGCCATTGGAGGCAAGCATACGTCCCTCAGCCCATGCTTCTTTATACTTAGGTAATACCTCGTCTACAATGTTGGTGCTGGTTCTCCTATCATTATAGCGCATCGCTATCAACTATAACAACCATCAGCAACTGCCTGTACTCCATTCGAGGACGAGGAGTGTATTACAGGGAACTGATTGCAAACCACGAATACACAATTCGGCTCACAGCACACACCCTTCCATCCATTCTTTTCCATTTCAGCAATGATGGCATCTTGGAGGGTTTGCCGGGAATAGACGAACGATTCGGGTCCCATGCCGAAGAATATCGGATTCCAGTTGAATACGAGGGCATCTTCCTTCTCAAAAGTATCATCGTCGAAAAGCATAGCAAAGAGTGATATCATGAGAAGGAGGTGCCCAGAATACTAACAAGTTAATTTTAGCGCCTATTATGAGAACTAAATTCAAAGGACAGGAATAAGATACCATGATATTCTCCGTCTTCACCGGGTCTGCCCAAGGTTTTCTCAATTCCGTAATATCAGGGTCAACGAACTTGCCGCTCTGACTGGTGAGATACCAATAACCCCATACTTCTCTCCTGAGCATCTTCCGAATCAGCCTCTTGAACAGGCCCTTAAATGTAGACCGAAGTCCTGGTAAATGGTGGTAGTGAGCCGCTCCAGCTGCGTAAGTCATTGTAGCAAGCTGGTATCGCAGGGCATCTAGCCACTCCTGGGCAGGCTCCTGGCTGCCCATGTGCCTCCATTCTCCATCTAATTGCGTTGACAGGTTGTGAAAATGCCGGAGGTGACCGGCCTGGAGTTGGTCTAGTTTTGCGGTTTTATCGAGGAAATCCAGAGGGAGATGTGAGGAGAGGTTATTGCCTTCCTCCGAAACAATAATCTGAGGTCCATCATCCACAGCCTGCGTTTGGGTTATGGTAGTAGTTGCCATAGTTTCTACATAAAATATTCACGACACGCCCTTCAAACCCCTTGTGGAGCAATGGAAAGCTTTTATGTTGAAGCTTCGCAGTGACTTCGCTGACAATCCTTTGCTCCATCTTCACCCTGAAGGAATACGTGTTGCCCCGCTATAATGCGCTATCTCTCCGGAATTTCCGCAAATTCCTACTCCGTTTTATGAAGTTTGGGGGGATGATAGGCCAAAAGTGCTGACGATCCTACGCTACCGTTAGCGGGTCGGCTATGATGACAGGGCATCAGCTACTACAGTATGATCAGTAATTGTCTGTAGTTGCCATGAAGTGACGGGGATTGCACAACACCTTACTGTGAATTCTTAGAATTTAGGCAAGCTGCATGGGGTCCTAAGCAGTATGCATTACTGATAGGTTCCCTCTCCACACTCGGGTTTAATTTCGGCTACTATTTCATTCGTAGTCGACGAGAGTCTATATATCCGTCTCAGACTCGCCTTCATCGTTGCTCTTCTCCGAATATACTGCTGGTTGACGAGTTTAGGATGGTCTAGAGGCACACTCCAACACCCCGCTTACTTTTAAGTGAGGCAGAAGTTTCCCTTCCCGGATGTCCGTCAACAAGCCCGACAATAGAACATCGTGCCACTTATTATGGCCATGATGATACCCAAGGATGCAGAGATACTTTAAACTTGGCGGCAAACTTCTTATTAGAGGTTGGTTCTCTCGGTCCTTCGGCCCTTGGGCCGCTTGTATGTATTCATGCATGACTGCTTCATTGTAGCACTGCAAACGTTGTCCTGCTCTTTCATCGCGGTCCTTCTCGCCCGCACCCATTGGCTTGATGCCCGTAGCGAAGTAAAAGAATAGCCGCAAGTCGAGAGTCAGGCGAGTTAGGGATGTAAAGTGCATCAGAATTCCCCCGGTGCCCATAAGCTTTTCGACCAAACTATCTGATTCACCGCCATGGTGTTGCTCGGTTAGAGATGTTTGGCGTTGTAATGGTGGTTCCTCGGTATCGAAGTCTGCCATTGTATCATCTATTTCTAAACCGAGCGCCTCCAGGTTGTGCCGTTGTGAGAGAAGTGACCTGGCTAGCGTCTCAGGAGCTAATACACCAAGTCCGTATCCGGGAGTTTCTGAAAGGCGATCACTTAGAGTTGGCCCTGTCCAATACGTGAATTCTGTGAGCTCTTACAAATGCCTATGAGACGCTCTAGATACCTTGTTGTTAGAAAGGAATTCTCAATATGGATTTTGTGGATATTAGATGTATTGGGAGAAGGGGTGATAGTGTCCAGTTCGTAGTGGTGATTCGACTGCCCAAAATCTTCGGGGTGGGTTCCTGCCATCGCTGTGACGCAAATACTCTCGAGGTTTGGCAAATGATATACTAAATTGAGGTTCTTGAGGAGGGCAAAGAGTTTATATCCATACTGGTCGTCATAGTCTTTGAGGGCGAATTCGAAGTGTCGAACGCGCCGTAAAGCTTCCGTCTCCACAAGGCTCATATTAACCCGGTCCAAAAAATCTACCAATGGGTCACCAGTTCTGGTATAGTGTTCCTTTGGTTCTTCGTATTGCTCTGCTAATACCGATCGCATAGGAAGAGATGCAGGCAAAGTAAAAACAACCATCGGACTCACTATTAGCGATTCGAGATTCGGCGAGACTGACATAAACAAAGCGGCTAGTGCCTGGCGTTTTAGAATCACAGAGCGACGTTCCACACCCACTTCACTATAAATAGTATTAACCAGGTTATTCCCGCCTGGAATTCGTTGCCAGGATGTTGCTACTTACTATAGTACGCCATTAAAGCGATTTATACGGCGCACTTCCGCATCCTCGAGAATGGCTTCCGCGACTCGTTGCTCTTCGGTGCCGCAGAAGCCAGCTCGTCTTGTTGCTGAATATATTATTTCTGCTTCTTCTTCATCTGGCCGGTTGTTTTTCCTTCCAGTAATATCTCCCCTGGGGTCTCTTGTGGTTAAATTCAAGTTCGCGCACATAAGTTCCCATTATTGGACTTTGGAGAATAGACAACAAGAGCCGAGTACTCTTTCGGAGGTTGGACTGTCTGTGGAGCCAAATTCGATAGTACTTCTTCCTAGTAGGCATGTCGCACAGGTCATAAAGATGTTGACACTGCACTGCTAGAGGCTCAAGAGTTTATATTCGTAGTTTACTCAAAAGGGCTCCCAGGTACAGGGCTCTGGACCCCTCTTCTCTTTAACCAGTCATGAATTCCGTACTCCCACCTTGCAAAAAGGCTCTTCTGCTCCTTTTCCACCACGCCTTCCCTTACCCACACAGCATAAGCCCCCATACGATTTGCAAGCACCACATCGGTCGCAAGGCGGTCACCAACCACAGCCACCTCTTCGGGCTTCAGATCGCGTAACTCAGCGTGGGAGTGGAAATAAGCCATAATCTCGGCGCTGCAGCCGGGCTTCTTGGTGCGGTGCGCCAGGACTGGGACGGATGTCGCGGCGGAGAGGAGAGCGGAAGAGGTGAGATCAGGGTCCATGGATGAAGTTCCGGCGGTGTTGGAAACGATTAACATAGATGGTGATGGGTAGGCTGCACGGAGTCGAGAGAATTGTGCCTAGTTTGTGGTTAGTTAAGGTCCACATGCAGTAGGGAGTTCTCAGGGGCAATAGGGACCGCCATATAATCACGTGAAAACAATGCCAAATAGGAGAAGGGTCTGTATCCAATTCTTCCCCGTCGAAAGTTCAAAAGGAGAAGTAAAGTCACATACCTTAAACTCAGGTGCGATCTCGTTCTCGCCAGGTCTGGCGAAACAATCATCCTTATCCAGAACCACGGCCCTGATATTTACCTTCCCAAGGCGTTTATCATTGTCGAAAGCACGAGATAGGGGGAGGGGCAGCTCATTGAAGTTTCGCACAGCAGCTTGAGGAATGCAGAGGGATGGGCGAAAGAGGAGGCTCAGCGACGAGATCGTGCCTGAGAGGTTGAAGGTGCGGAGGTCAACCATTGATGCGGTTGGTGGGAAAAGATAGTTAAAACAGTGTGGTGTTACAAAAATAAGGAAATATTATTATTATTTTCAATGCATAGTGAACTCCAAAAGATTGGAGGCGCGCGGAGACTAATATGAGAGCTAGCTTCTTTATACCGAAAGCCAATGTTGTGGTGAGATAATCGCGGCTATGGTCACATGATGATGGCGCGGATCTCAGCCTTGCGCGTAGAATTTCTGAGGCGCGTTAGCGCCGCTTCAAGCTCTATCTGGGCCAACCTCAACCGCGCGGGCCTCGTCCACAACGCCCTCCCCACGAATTCACGCAGCCATATCCTCTCCACAGATACAACCCAAGCACTCGTCCATTGTCATTAAGCGCCCCGACACGACGCCAAGATGACGAGCACTATCGGAATTCCTATTAAGCTGCTGAACGAAGCTCAGGTACATAACCCAATTTCTTCAACCCCACCTCGCCCCAGGCATGTCGAGCAATTGCGCGCACCGCACCACTGACCAGGGGGATCCGGCCTTCAAATGAACCATACTAATATATATGTGTTACAGGGTCACGTTGTCACTCTCGAAATTACGTCCGGACAGGTCTACCGTGGGAAGCTGCTCGAGGCTGAGGATAACATGAATGTGCAGCTCAAGGATATCACGGTGACGGCCCGTGATGGACGCGTGTCGCATCTGGACCAGGTGTACATCCGGGGATCGCATGTGAGGTTCTTCATTGTGCCAGATATGTTGAGGTAAGATACGATAACCAGGGTTGTGGGCTGTGGGGTGAACAAGGACTATGCTGATGTGATGACAGGAATGCTCCTATGTTCCGCTCGAGGGGTGTAAAGGGACGTGGTGTGGGATTGGCAAGAGGAAGGGCGACAGTCAGTCGGGCGAGGGCAAGCGGAAGAGGTGCTCCAAGGGGTTAGAATCGGATCGGTCGAGATTTATTTGGACATGGTGAAGGCGTTCACGGAAAAGCTGCGGGATATGTTAAGGGACTGAAAGAATTACAATGATCTTTCCCACTTTCAGATTTTGTGAGCCATATTTGTGACTTCGAATTCTGCGGTGTTTTCTCAGAGACGAGAATCTATGGCAACCGCATATGGGCGGTGAAAGATCAAAGGGTGTCTTCCTAATGCGGACTTCTCCCTCATACCCCATGGCTGCAGCAACTACTGGCAGCGAGTATAATTGGGTCAATGACGGGGAACGACAAAGTGTGATGCAGTATGAAATATATTATGCACTACTTTCTAACCGTGGTATCCTGTGCAGCAGCTTCTATCGCCCTCTTATGTAACAGTTGGCTCACTTCCTCCTCCAGCCTCCTCTTCTCCAACTCCTCCTCTTCCTTCTCTTGCTCCTCCAATATCTCGGCTGCGGTCGCACCCTTCGTCCCGCTGAGCACATCTCTACACGACATCTCAAATTTCCTCTTCATCACCTTATCCTTCTCCAATTCTTGGAAAACATCAGTGTCAACCGGAAAGAACGTTTTGCGCATGCTGGCGACACCGAACTCGAAAATCAAAAACGCTGTAAAAGTAACCACACCAGTTATCCACCAAGGGAGCGATCCTCCAAAGCTCTTGATGAAGCCGTCTCGTACATTATACGCCAGCGATTCCTTGGTGGCGTATATATAGCTAAGGACGATATTCCAAAGGGTCCAGATGGATATGGAAATAGTAAAGGCAAGGAGCGAAAGGAGAGTTTTATTCTGCTTCTCAATGAACCTGTAGAGTGACGTTAGTTATGTGTGAAGGTTAGGTATATGTTGACTTGAACTTACAGGAGTTTCGTGTTGATGATAATGACGCAAATACCAAACGAGAGGTCTCCCACTGCAAAGATCCCATTGTCGCCGCTAAGAGCAGGCCACGAAAACAGACTGACCACCATGAAGTACACAAGGCAGGCTTCAAGGGTAGCCATGAATATCCACCCAAAGTATTTCTTGATGTTGAACGCCTCGCCGCGCTGTCCCTGTGTATACAATTCAGGCACAGCGAGCAAAGTCGCAGCACACAAATCTTGCTCGAGAATACCCAAGAAGATTACAGGGAGCGATGTGAACAGCGTGTTGAACATACTCAGACTCCAAGATTCGTAGAATGAAGTACCGGAATATCCATTCCAACGTTGGTATAGAGCTTGAGTGAGGTAAAACAGCATTTCCTTCCAGAAAGTCCCCAATACGTACTTTCCAGTACGGACATAATTCCAGCGGCCATGGACCAACAACAGCTTCTGGAGGAAGCGGAACTGAGCGATCGAGTAATCAGAGATGCGCGCAGCCTGCAAACCCTCCTTGCCTGTGATACCGATACCAACGTGGGCTTCTTGAATCATAGCAATATCGTTGGCGCCATCACCAATGGCAAGGGTAACAGATCCATTGACACGAAGGCGGATCTTCTTGACGAGAAGCGCTTTTTGAGACGGTGAAGCGCGGCAGCAAATTACGGAATCGGCGTGAACTGCGAGACTGAAGAATAGCCGGGACAGTGTCTCGTTGGCTTCAATATCGCTGAGCGTCTGGCCATCAACGACAACAACGGAGTGCGCAACGGAGCCTTTGCCAATCTCCAAAAGAGATGTGGCCATGAGCTGCTCAACGGTGCTCAAAGTTGTGTCGAGAATTATCACCTTTGAGTAATCCTTAATAAGACGGCAAGAATGGCCAATGTTGATGGCGGTCTCGCGCTTATCACCTGTAAGCATCCACAGCTTGATATTCGCACGTCGAAGCTTGTCAATAGTTTCGGGCACTCCTTTCTGCAATTTGTCTTCGATAGCAGTAGCGCCCGCTAGGTCGAAATCCCGCTCTATCAAGTCTCCAGCCTCTTCGATCAGTTCCTGACGATCGACGAGACTCGTAGCAGCATCGTGATACACTTTCTTCCATACGTTGTACTCCTGTTCATCGATAAATTTGTATCCGTAGAGGAGTGTTCGAAGACCTTCGGTTGCGAAGTCTTCGATGTGCTGAAAGCAGCGCTCAAAGACTGCCGCCTCATTGACAGCGAGCGACTCATCGACCATGTGGTCAAAATATTCCTCTTCGTCGATGATTACGGAAGCGAACGACTTCCTAGGCATCTGGAGCGATGTTTTCGGGGATGCGTATTCGATAGAATTGGCAGTAGAGTGAGGTTCAGTATTGGTTTCGCGGTCTTCGAGCCAAGATTTCATTTCTTCGCGGAATGGCTTGAACCTGTTCCCAACTCCACTTGTCCTTGGAGCAGCACCTAGACTGGTCCGCGCGAGGTCCAGACTCCTATTCAAGTCAATGCTCATGCTGTTCCTTGGGCTGCCATTGTATGCATCACTTCGTCGCCTCAGAGCTTGTTCCGCATCCATGCTCTTGCGCATGCTAGATCTTCGCTCGACCTCCGCCCTTTTTTGTGTGGCGAGGTGGCTGAGCTTCAATCGCTTGACAACTGCGGAGTCTGCTCCCTTGCAGAACACGCATCGGCGGCCATCAGGAAAGCGGACGATTATGGACATGCGCTTCCTCTTACTGGTGAACTCGATCACATCAAGAACCGTATACACCTCAACGGTTTCGGGACCAATAGATCCGTTAGGACGGGTCTTCAACGTAATGGTTTGGGCGGCTCTGTCGATAACCATATAACCGAGATCTTGGGCTGCGCGAACAAGGGCAAGTTCATCTGGTGAGGCGGCTTGAAAGTCGACGGTGCCATCTTCCTGGGTCTCAGGGAGACAGGTGTGACAGAGTGCCAATGAAAGCAAGAAGAATCTAGCCTTTCGAGCAAACACGCCATGTGGTTTGTGGCGCAGGTATTCTAGCAGTTGCTGCGTCTTCAGCTGCGATGGCTCCCTTACCGATCGTGCTGCAGTATTCAAAAACTGGGTGCCTGGAATAACCCCCTTTCCATAGCCAGCTTCTGAGCTTCTATCATCGTTGTTCATCGAGTCGACAGTATAGCGGGTGGAACTTGACCCTCTTGACTTCCGTGCCTTCTGTTTCCCTTTTCCAGCCGCCTTTCCTGCCGGCGCAGCTAAAGCAGCTTCCCTCTGAATATCAAAATCGTGAAGCCAGGAGACTCCAGCAACGCTCATCTTTCGAAAGCGCATCACGTTGTCAGTGAGCGTCCCTGTCTTGTCGGAAAAGACGTAGCTGATCTGACCAAGTTCTTCGTTGATGGTTGTAGTGTTGGCTTGCATGGGCGTATCAGAAATCGGGTCGTACATGTCGATATCGTTCATGAGTATCAGTTGCCACAACTTAATAATCTCCAAACTCACGTACAACGAGAGGGGGATCATAGTGTTGAACATAATTATGAAGCTGGATAGAATTTGCCCTGCTGGTACCTTCGCATCGGACAGGTACCACGACTTCGACTCAACCTTCTTCGACCAGACCTGGTAAGCAATGGTACATATACTGGCCAAGGCGAGGACGAAGAAAACTACAATGATAACAACTTTGTTGACAACGAATTGCATGGTAGGCGCCTTAATTCTCGGGTTTTTGTTGGCATTCATTCGAATTTTGCACTCCTCTCCAGTGTTAACGACCATTCCGATAGCAGTATTTGTGTTGCGAAGAACACTGCCACGGTAAACAATTTCGTTGGTGGTAAGTGGCAGGGTGTCGCCATCCACTGTGACTCTGCCTTCGAAGTTGTACAAATCGATATTTGGATCCTCGGCAACAAATAGCGCATTGCACTTCGCTATGGCATTCGCATTTTGACACTTGCCCGCCATATTGGGAGACGGTTGCTTGGCCTTGAGGTTGGTCTCGCCGTCTAGCGCCATGGTCTCGATATAGGCAATATTGTTCAGGCCATCAGAATGGAGTAGCACAATATCCGCTGGAACTGCGTCGTTTCTGGCGAGCTTTATTATGTTCCCAACTTTGACATCTTGCCACTTAGTATCCACCCAAACATCAGTATCTTCAGAGACAGTTTCGGACTCGGGAACCTCGCGCATGACCTTAGTTTCTCGCCTGTTTTCCGCCTTATCCAATTTATAACGGCGGACATCATCGTAACCCTCTTTCCCCATACTCAAAGTGATGAAAACTAGCAGCGGGACGATGGTCGTATAAGTACCAGTGGTACTCAGTCCCGGGATCATCTGAAGAATTGAGATAATCAGGAAATAAAAATTGGCAATCTTCCCGAACTGGAACAAGAGCTGTCTCGGCAAGAAATTCCACAGCGTGTATCTGGAAGAACGTATCGAGTTCCCAATGTAGTCCTTGTTTGTTCTTTCGTCCATGCAAGGCCGCCTCCTCGAGGGGTCCAGGTATATATGTCGCCCATCCTTGCTCGGCGGGATATCCTGAATCCTAAGAATACGCTTTCTCAGTTCCTTGTATGTCTTCTTGCAGTTCGTTTCAACCTTTGATATCAGGCCGTGTTTCCTCTGCTGTATAACCCATTGTGAGTAGTTCGGTAGAGAATCTGTCATGAAATTGCTCTTTGATTCTTGTATCGGGGGAAGCTCTGTTGTAGGCGTGGGAGCAACATCAGCGCCTGTGTCTTTTTTCTCCTCGATTGGTGCCGCTGTCGGCGGGAATGGGTAGCCATCCTGCGGTGGTTGTGGCGGTTCGCTTTCGGCAAGTTCGATATCTTTCGCAGGAAGTGTCCCGACGCCCCTGGTGAAAAGAGCACGTCTCAGCGAGTATCCTCGATCGCGACCGGTTGGAGACGTCGGCGACAACCCAGGCGATATGGAAGGCTGCCATGGTGGCCCTGGTGCACTGTTTGCCCGGGGTAATGGGGTCCTGGATAGTGGGCTGAGGGGTGATGGGGTCCTCTGTGCAGAGCTGCCCCGGCCATCGACGGCCCTTGTGTCTATTGTCAAGTGTCGTGGCGGCGCATTGTTATCCACGGCGGCAGATGAAGCATCTGCCTTTGACTCATCTGACATGCTTCGTGTGAATCGATCCCTAACGCCCTTGGTCCTCCCCCTTCATACGGAGTGGCTCAGCCAGAGGAATTCTCCAGCACAGAAGGGTTCCGCGGAGGGTCACACGGGGGCCTTGTCGGTTATCGGAGAACAGAGGTCGCGCACTCTAATGAAGGTAAATATATTTGGTTGGCCGCATTGAATCCCCGCGCTGAATTTGACAGTTGCGCGTCGTGTCGAATTGGTTGGCTCTCGCTCTGGGGATCGACCGACTCGATGTAGGCTGAACACTAAAATAGCAGTTGGGCGAGACGGGGCATTTGACGCCGCAAAAACGAATGACTGTCGACTTGGGAATTCGAAGTAGATTCTGGATTAATAGCGATATGTGACAGAGTAATCCCCAAGCGTAACCATGTAAGGATGGTTTATTTTTCGAGGGTAGCCAAGGCCAAAGCGACAGACAAAACGATGGACCTGACCTTGCGACAATCGGTCGTGTCGGTTGATTAGAGTTGTGGCAGTGCTAAGCCACGTGGTGGCTGACTAGTATAGAAAAGTGGCTGTTCTAGAAATAGCTCTGTGTTTGCAGGGCCCCTGTTGGTTCTGCAACCAGTCGATTTCCGCGCCTTTCTTCTTATATATATCACAACCGTTCTCTCTCTCTACGAAAGACTCGCTTTTTGCTCGGATTGATCCCAATGGATCTTCACTCTGATCTTGGTTGATCATCCCATTGTCAGTTACCATGTCCTCCACGTTACGGTACGTGACGTACGCTCCACACTACACGAATCGTCCACGTCGTCCCCGTAAGCTACACAGCCCCACGCCCACCACGACATATCGTTCTGTCCTCTTTTTTGGCCCACAAAAGTCATCCCCGCAACCCCGTACTGCGCAGTTGTTTTCGTCTTGAGTAACGGTTTTTTTCTTGTCGATGTCTTTTCGGGTGTATATGTCTCACAGCATTCCAAAACCAAAAACAGATATTGGGTCAGTCAACACTGCTTGCATAGCACCAGTTGGCAGTAGGGGTCCAAGTAGCAACGTTCGAACACAGCGTTGTCTCGGAAACCTTATATACTCCTGCTTGCATTCGCGTGTTATATTACAGTGGGGGTGACATTGGGGACTGAATATCCCCGGGCACGAGACCTAAACGTCAGTGAATGAGGGCATGATAATCAGGATGATAACCCACCTCAGACCAGTTTGACCATCACACAGGAATTCTTTGCGCCTAACGGCCCGCTGACGATTACCAACACTAAAATATCTTCACTAATTTATCACTAATGTATACGGTTTTCTCGCAATCCGTGCTTCACCTTCCGCATGGGGTTGCTATTAAGATCCCAATTCTATATTCCACAGCCGAACAGGCTCTCCCGGTTATCATCAGTCATACCATCTCAAAACAGTCATATTCATCCGAACTTCCCTGCTTCATTCCTGTCCCAGGCCTAGGAACAAGGGTTTAAGGTCGGCGGGAGCATGGTCGGTTCGTTCTGTCGTTCATCGATACCAGGCACTCCTTAATACCATTATTATTGACCACATCGCGTATCTGTCACCAGCCTCGCAATCCTCACTCTCTAGTCACCACCACCATTGTCAGACACCTCTGAAACCGCATGACAGCGCAGGAGCACACCCATTCACGCCCCAAATTCTGTTCCGGGCCGTTCACTGCCGTGCAATTGGTACTTCACATACAGCCGCTCAACACTTCACATGTATGTACTTTCTCACAACCATGCACGAAGGGCAAAAAGGAATCTGGGCCATCTTCGGACCAGTGGAAATCAGGGAACAGGGGGTAAGAGCCCTCTCGGACGATTGCCGGCTCGTCTATGCTGCCGACAGGCCCTCGATGCAGCCCCCAACCGGCTGTCCGTAGTAGACCCGGTTTGCAAGCTATCGATCGAGTGGATGCATCGCAGGTTAAAGGCACAGAAGGACAGGCGCTCAACGATCTTGGCGCAACGTGGCAAATAGATTGGAGGCAGCGGAGATGTTGGTTGTTGATATATGACATACTATCGGGGCGGCGCGCGCACATACCCCGCACTCAACGTCTGGTGGTGTGTATGATATTGGGGAGTTTCTGGCAAGGCGCGGGGATCATATGGATAATCCGCGCGGGCGATGTGTTTCGGGAGTTGCGGCAACCCTTGGCGGGCGTGTCGCCTCACTACTCGAGGAGATGCGTGGCTAGTATATTAAGATGGCGCATATACTCTAGGGGGTAGCACCACAGGCGCCCAGGGAGTATTAGATTGTGGCTCGTGGTTGTGCGGTCCGTATGGCAATCTCGGGATAGCGCTTTCCCCTTTAACGCTGACGACATTGGCGATATGTCCGTAGGGCGGGAGAGACCTAGATTGGTTTTCGATAGTTCCATATGGTCCCGCTGCCAGTCAATGGATTGGGCGACGTGATCTTAGGCACATTGATGAAGTATTCAGCATTCCCTGTCCGCGCATGAGGTCCAGCCTGGTCCATTAGAAAGTCGGTCAGTGAAGTAGGTTGTGTAACAGTTGTATCACGGCCTGTTGACAGCAACCCAACAGTTGTTAGGAAAAGAGTGTCCCAATTAAAGTGTTTACAGTCTATATAATTCTACCTGAAAAGCCAAAAAGATGTGCGGCGAAAGCCAATGAACGCAAAATTATTAGTGTAGCTCGTAAATTACAAGTTTGACATGCCTGTCTGCAATACCGTAAGAAAATGAAAATGCAAAATAGAGATGCGATTGGACCGAATGGGGTATTCCGTTCTATAGCCTGTCGTCGTATCGCCCATTCCTCAAATAACCTCCCTCATAAACCGCGTAGCGAATGATATATAGACAAAGGAAAGATGTCAAGGTCCTGCCCGAGAGTATTACGTTGGGAATTTGATAGTAGTGGGCGTAGCTGTCGTCGTTGCCGTCGTCGTTTCGACCATTTTTTTAATGCCCATATGTGATTTTCCTCCGGGCCAATTTTTCCATCTATCCCATCCCATTCGTATCCGCCCCGTCATCAACCAACCGCAAACTCCGTATCCGTGCCATCATATCCTTATGTCCCCTAAATACCTCTCAAGTGAAAGATCTCTCAGGTCCTCCTCATTTTTTGAATCACCACCCTCACTGTCGTCGTCGCTGTCGATGTCGCTGTCGCTATCCTCAGCCAGATCTGAATACCCTTGAATGTCCCCGAACTCAGAAGCTTGCGCTTCTGTTGGAGACACTGACTGCTATAACTCATCTGCCTTTTCCCGACATGCTGCCGGTGTAAAACCTGTCCCCACTTTGCTTGCAACGATGCGCCACTTCTCCTGCTCATAGTCCTGAAGTGCAACACGAAGCTTCTGAACCTAAAGAGCCAGCATGTTAGCTAGTAAATTACAGAGATAAATGTATTCTTACAGTTTCATCGGTCCACTGCGTAGTTTTGGCTTTGAGTTTTGTACAGTAGCGTACTTGCAATGTTCCAGACGACCGTCCGGGGAAGAACTCGGCGATTTGCTTCCAGGTCAAAGATTTGTTCTCTTTGAGGTCGACAAGCAGTTGGTCATCTTCGGGTGTGAACTTCAACTTCGGTCCGCGCGGCTTCTGAGCTGGAGATGGCATTCCTGGTTGGCCGACTACGCTTGGAGCACCTTGAGACATCATTCCCTCATCAGCACCGCCGTGTCTTGACATTTTTGACGGCCGTCCCGAGTCCGGAATGTGATGGTGGTGATGATGTTGTTGTTGAGGTGGGGGCTGGCCGTATCCCACCATACTTTGCTGTCCCAGAGATTCCAGTCCATCGTCCTCCAGTCCTAGATTCATATCCAGTTCCTCGTGTTGCCGTACCCTCTTCAGACTCGGGGGGCGTTGCTGGGTTGGAGTACCGTATGTTAAATGTTGGCCGCCTCTGAAGTGCGGTTGGCCGGCGAGCTGGGCCATGGGATCTCCAAGCAGCATGGGTTGGTGGTGCTGCTGTGACTGCTGCCCACCAAGGTCCTGCATCGAGTCATGGTTTTGAGCGCCAGCGTGTTGGAGTTGCTGATGATGCTGTGGCTCGTACAAATGCTGTTGTGGAGTGCCCTCGTCCGCATTTGATACTTGTGCAGAGTAATTGTAGCCCGGCACTACTCGATATGGTGCCGCCAGCGTGCATGGATTCTTCCAGAGCGTATCGCTCTGGCAGCTTGCCGAAAATGGGAAATGTGGGATGTGTATGGTGCTTGTTTGGTGATGTTTCTGAATCTCGCGAAACGTATCGCGTGTTTGGTGTTTTCACGGTGGACGATTTTGTTGTGGTCTATATCAGACTTTACTATAGGAGGGTCCAACCGAGTATGTTTCCTATCCTGTAAACGAATGGGCCGAAGGATGTGCGGCAGGCGGGAGTAATATAGATATAGCTAGTATCGAAGAGTGGACGAAGATCGAGGATATGGCACTTATTATATGGGGTGGCCCTTGATCCGATGCCCACATGCCAAGCACCACGACTGAGAGATCTTCCCCGTGGAGCACAACGATCTATGCGCCAGGCGGATAACCTAATTACTGGTATTAAAGCGTGCCCTCGCACTCGCCTGATGTGCTGGGACGAGACAGTGCCTGATGCTGGGCTGTGGCTTGTGTGGCTATCCTTGGAGTACCGGCCATGGATGTCGTGGGTTCTTGGGCAATGCCGTATGCATAATCCGTTGATCCTCTCCTCTAGGTTCCTGGCCCAAAGTGGACTCTCTTACTATGCTGGTACCCATTACAATCCTGGTGCTTCCAGGCATCCGCTGACCGCATTATTTGTAGGGCAGGCAGGGGGGAGAGGGGCGATGATCAGATTGGCTTTTCCCGATATGGGGGTCAAATTGTCCAGCGTGTGAAAGAACAGGAAGGGGTTCGCGTCGAGCATAAAGTATGGAAACAAAAGGGAGGCTGATGCGACACAGCGGGGGCGGCGGCATCGAAGGTTCTGAGGGTAACGTGTGTGGCGTGAGAGTATGAAACCAGTGCCACACTGTGACTTGGAAGTGCAGAAAAGAGACGGACGACACGTGGGAATGCAGATACTACCGCGGCCTCCAGGCGGCTATCGGATAGAAGACCATTTACTTCTGTCACCTCTTGCTTATTTCTCCTGAGCTGGAGACACTCCAGCCCCGTGTAAGGTACTATTGAACCCCACGCCGGTCATACTTTTTTCGTCTTCATTCAGGGAGCACCGTTGAAAACATCCCTGACCCCCTAGGCTGTAGTTAGCATCAATTCTGTAAGGTACTAGCTAATGCTAGTGAACACCAGCGCAACCCACACTGAAATAGGGAACTGGACTGAAATACAGGTACAAAATCTCGCAGGCGACATGGATGACAGGCATGGTTTCCTCCTTTTACATAGGGCCGCGGTGAATATTACGGAGATGACGTGATGAAACGGTCCAATGGATACTTCGGGCGGAGGATTCATCTCATGGGGCCTAGGGCTGCCCATGGAGATTGTCAAGGCTATTTTCTTTTGTGCGCAGGTTAGAGGGCCCTATGGAGACAAGAAAAGGGACGAGCAGAGTCAGTACCTTACTGTGGTAGGCGTAGTAAGCACGAGGGACCCAGCATTATTCCCGCCTCACTAACGTTACCGAGCCGTGGTGAGACATTACCACGAGGTCCCAGTGGGAATAAATCTGGGGATGATGATGATGATCGCTACCTGTGCTGGATCAGGGCGAAGTACCGCGTTAACCCCGGCAACACTACCAGCAATTAGCACAGTAAAGACTCCAGTTAGTACGACTAGTAGTGCTCAGTAGTTCAGTCTGACCTCAAGTAGTTCGGTCTGACCCCAGCGTGTAGCGCCCAAACGCCACAAGTCGCATGGTCCTGGTAGCTGTACTTCCATCCGGTATTGTGGTTCTTGTACGGCGAAGACAGGACCGCCCTGTCCGTAAAATGAAACTATTGTCGAATGAGCGTCATTGCATCTCGAGCTACTACGTAGCTGTTGGTTCATGTGGGCAGTCGATATCCTTGGCCTTAATCTGTGTCGGTATTACCGCCCGGTCGCCGTCAATGCCATACACGGCGGGTTTCATGCGTGCTAATTTCTGTTAAAGCATAGTATGGTCAGGCGTCCAAACAACACGGCGCGTTCCAAACAAAAATCGGAGTTCAATCATTACTCCTAAGATTGCGTTTACATGCGCTTCACCGAAATCCAGCTAGAAGGTCAATAGTGACGGAATGATTAAATGACGAGTCGACAAAAATATCTTTCAGGTCAGACCCCTGTCGAGCTATTCTTGTCCACGCCCGGAAATTTCACTACCGTTAGAAGAAGTCATCGCCGTCAATGCATGTACTCTGGTAAATACCTTCACGTTCCAAAAATGGTGCCCCTCGAACACAGCGTCAAGCCCCGGTATGCTCAATAATGACTTATCAATCAGCTTCAGAATCGATAGTACGCTAATGTGTGCATATTTTTGGGAATCTAAACCGAATTCAATCACTACATATGCTAAAGTACAGTACACAATATTACACTACCGCCCATGTCCAGGCGCCCGCAAACGCCCCTTAAATTGTCATGTCCCATCCAATCCATGCCTTGACGCGTAGAACGATCCAAATTGCTTCTAGAAGCTCGCAATCTTACAGTCCTCCTTACGCAAAATTATCCGACCGGTCCACCCAAATATCTTCCAGTTCGGCAAAATTCTGGAAGTGTAGCGGTCGATGTTGGTCGTTGTAGAAGGGCAGGGGTGTATCAATCTTCACGTGAACTGGCTTCTTCTCGATTCCGCCGAATGCGCTTCCCATGAAGCTATAGTTCCAGGTGTTGTTTTCTGGTACGAGGAAGTATCCTCGGATCTTGTCGGATAATAGCAATTGGCATTTCTCTCCCATGCTCGTACTGAATCCCTGAGGCTGTTCGCTGCCGAGGTCCTTGTTCTCAGCTCCCCACTTGTATCCTTGCGGAGTGAGTGCCCATGACGCGAGAGAAACGCTGCCTGGTGTGAATGAAACTGTCATAGTAATTGTTTTCTTATCCCACGAGTTGTGGGAATTCATGAGGCGCGCGTGCTGCGTTACATCGGCCGCGGTCATGTATGGTGGTTCATTTCCAGAAATAGTGTGAATAATTCCGAGCGGCTCTAGTTTCTCCAAATATTCATGCTGAGGTAGTTGATGTGGTAGTTGGACATCGCGCGTATTGCCAATCTGTGGGACCATGACAATGCAGCGAATCTCCTTGACTTGATCATTATCAGGCGGAGATGAGCCATACAGGTAACCAGCAACTTGAACGCGCAGATCCGCAATGGTGATAAAGCGCTTCAGCACGTTTTTGGGCATGATGTACGTGAAGTGGTCATCCTCCTTGATATCGTCCGAAGAGATGTAAATGTTGTTCGCACGTGTTCGTAGATTAGACGTGGCAATAGCCCTTGTACGCCACTCGGTCTTCGATGCGAAAGTTTGCTGCTCAAACTGAGATGTGGTTGTGACAATGATATCTTCTCCGTGAACATTTTGCGTCTTGGTGGTAACAGCCGTGAGCTGCTGCTGCTCCTGTTGCTGCTTCTCGATTTCCGCTGCTTGTTGACGTTGCATGGACGGAGCACTAATCTCCATACCCAAGATAATATCGCGGACTTCGCTGCTGGTCAAGCTGGAGGTGTTGACATTGTTCTTTTTGCCGTAATCATTCAAAATGAGATCTCGGAGTTGCGTCTCTACCTTGATCCAATCCTCATCAGACAAACTTGGCCAGATATGATGTTCCTGTGTAATGACGGTTTTGTCTGGACGCAAAAGAAGCTTTGTCTTGTCTGCATTGACATGGAGCGCACGCAAAATTAAGACGAGACGGGAGAACGCCGTGTATGACGATATCGTTTTCAGCCAGTCATCGTACAAGTTGAAGAGTACCATCTGAGGCTCGGTAGCTCGAAGAATCATGTCGTTGAGCTTCTCTAACTTGATAGCCGATTGAAATGGTAACTGCAACTCGGAGGCACGAATGGAGATATTCGGGAAATCGAGCAAATGGACCTCTAGAGGATCCAATAGACCCTTCCTCGTCACAATAAGTTGCTTCGGCTGTTCTTCGACTGGGAGCGAGCGGATCAGAGCCGCCACTTCCTCAGCAGTTTTCCACTTCGCTAGTTGACCTAAACGTTTCTGTCCCGCCCATACACTAGTATGGATGATCTTCAAGAACAGTTGGCCCGTACGAGGATTGAAGATGAAGATGGCGCCGTTGATTGGCTTTGTCGTCAAATTGCCCTCGAATGTCTTGTGGATAGTGACACGGTAAACGTTGGTGTCGTCAATGAAAAGCTGGATTTGGTTGCTGAAGAGCTCAGAGTAATTCTGAGAATTCAGGAACTCTTGGTTGCTCTCCGAAGCATAGAGCTGAAGACCCTTGCGGATACGTTCTCGGAGAACATACAAGGCTGGGTTGGCCTTCATGATCTTGGCCATAGCTTGCTGAACGAGAGTTTTCAAACCCGGGAAGTATTGTCCATAAGCCGAGTAGAGATTGTATGCCAAATCAATACCAACCATGAGACCTGTCGCCGAAGGATAAATACTCATGCTATCGGTCGTATAGTCCAGGTACTTTGCACGGGTGTATCGTTCAATGTCATGGGAATCGTAGTCGCCATAGCGAAGCTGCACATCAACCCAGAATTTGTTGGTTGTCGTCGGCTCAATAACATCCTTGGTATCAAACAGAATCGACGGTCTGGTTACATTCCATTTGTGACTCGCGAACAGGAGTATATCAGCGCAAGAGCTGTTCATCTTGTAAGATTTTCTCGGATGAATGGTCTCCTTCTGAACGGTCTCGATGCCCAATGATTCCAACTCTTGATCAAATACTTGACAAAGATCCATGACGACGTTTTCGTGGATCTTTTGCCACAAATGAGCTCTGAAGATTTGGATAAGAGAGATTTTCAAGGTAGGGATCTTTCCGTGCAAGAAGATACCCGTAAGATCCAGCTGTACTTGGAAACCAACGTAGACGTTGGCGCGGTTGATTGTTGGCGACCACCACAAGGTAAATCGACGGTTGGGAATTTGATTCAAACCAGATCGTTGAGCATTCGTCAGCTTCTTAAACTTCATACTTTCCTCGAATCCACTATTGTGTAGCACAAGATAGTCGTGGCGCAAGTAGAGCTGATCTTGGTCGACTCGGAAACCGGCCCATTCCGTGGCCTCTGATTCAAGTGATATATCTTTCACGATAAAACTGTGTGCTTGGGGGATTAATCGCTCAACTCCCTTCTTACGCATAAGGAGACATGGGATTTCCGCCACATTGCCAAATATCTGGGCGAAAAGTTGAGGGAATTGCTCTGTATGCGTTGGGTTCCACATCATGCGGCGCTTAGTCCAAACGCTAAAACCTAGTGATCTTGCCAGTGCTACCGTGTCCCAGAAAAGAGTAGAATGCCAGCGCTCGCTCTGTGCAAAGCCTATCATGTTTTCTGGGTATACATACCAGCCGTCAGTGTCGATTAATCCCGCAAGGACAGCCAGCCGAACGGATCGTGAATTTTTCAGGTAGGCGGGCGGAATATGTTTCCTATCGGCCTCATGACCAGTCTCAACACGCGAACGCACGCCAAGTTGGTCTAGGGCGTGAAGGAGCGTGTTGATGTGAGGGGGTTCATCAGAATGCTGAATGATCTGGTCTAGAAGCACTTCTTGCTCGTCTTGCTGTAGATCACCGTAAGCCTGGGTACCAATCTCGAGGTGATGGATCCGTTGACTATCAACAGCGACAGGGTCGATCTGCTCATAATCGGCGCTGCCCATTCTACCAAAGGTATCTTTGTCGCCTTCGGCTCCGTCGTGCTCATCCCCATCAACCAAGTCGACAGCGTCCATGTCGCGCTTATCCCTACTGACTAAGTTGACAGTGTCCATGTCGAGCTCCTCCTCTTGATCCTCCTGGTCCTCTAACAAGTCGGCTGTATCCTTTGACTCTTTAGGCACATCAGGTACGCCAATAATACTCATAAACTCTGTATCAGATCTAAGATCATGAAGACTCTCGTTAGGAATAGACAGCGCTGGCGGCGACGAGGCTAAATCGACCATATCGACGTCGTCGATTTCCGCTGCTGGCGAGGAGTCCTGTACATGTATAGAAGGTGACGAGGGCAGCACTGGTGGCGATGTTAGGTTCTCCATATCGACATCGTCGATATCGCCAATTTCCGCTGCCGGCGAGGAGGAAAGCATGTCCATAAAGGGCGACGAGGGCAGCGGTGGTGGCGACGTCAGGTTACCCATATCAACATCGTCGATTTCCGCTGCTGGCGAGGAGTCCTGTACATGTACAGGGGGCGATGAGGCTAGCTCTAATGGTGAGGCTAGATCATCTATGCGTTCAGCAAGAGAATCGACGTCGTCGATTGTTTGAGGCGCCACCCAAATTCGGGCCTGACCAGGTTGGCGGTTGGCTTGGAATGTCCATCCAGCAGCTAGGCGCTGCTTAATGATAGTCTGTCGTGCATAGCGTCTTCTTGGTCGCACGGTGTGATCTTCGACAGCAGGAGGAAGGGGGCGATGATAGACGCGGCTCCTACCTACAGTTGCGTAGGCTAATTGTCCGTGCCAGGCAAGTTGGAGATCGAGTTCAGCAGCATGAGATATAAGGAACTCTCGGACTGCGGCCTCGTGATTGGAGTAGATAGTAGTAGAGCGGCGATTTCCATCTCCAAGCCATAGTCCAAGGAAATAAGGGTCGACCGGTACATCTTGATGGGGAAGTTCGAAGCCCGGAGACCTGAAAAGCCGGTACTTACCCCTCTCATTACTATCAAGGGCTGCAAATTGAGCGGCTGTCATTTCGACAGTGTCGTAGCGCTCAGCAATAGAGACGTTACGGGCCTTGTCGTCCTCATCGCTAAAATCGGCGTCGTCGATTTGGTCGATTTGGTCGTTGCCCTCTTCCTGGCTGGAGTTAGAGCTTGGTAAAGACGGAAATGCATAGGCGCGTCCATATTTCTTGTAATTACGAGAGCAGTAGACTCGTATCTTGAGATTCGAGCCGTCTTTATTCCAGAGGAGAAACATGTTCGGCAAGCCGCTATCGATCCGAACTTCTCCACCTTTACCATCCGCAGATTTGGCAAGGAAACGACGGCGTAGTGTCGCAAGAGTTATATCACCTTGGTCGTGAATCTCCCGGCTCCTACTTACAGCAGCAGCAAATGCTTCCTCCTTGGTCGTAAAGAAAATTGGCGGATGATCATTATGCCCCTTAATGTTCGTCCGTTCTGGGTTCCCCCATGCAAAGGTGGCAAACTCAGCCCGGGATCCTCGACCAACTGGAATGTTAACGATATACGACTCATGGCGAGAAGTAATTCCAGTTGTACCATTGAGTGTATTTCGGATAGTATCCGCTCCTTGCTTACTGCGCTCAGCTTGAAGTACCCAGGCAATAGCGCTCTTTAAGGCAGATAAGAAGTTAGGGCGGTTCTTAACAACATTGTTAGGCCGTTGTGCATCTGCTGGGATAGAGCTCGGAATAGGCAGGTCGCCAAGCTGGTCCTCAAAGCGTTGGTGATGTCCTTGAATGGTAGGTCCTTCGTAGGAATTTCCAGTCTTCTCCTTATGTAAAACCAATATATGGTTTGGCGTAACAACAAGGTCCTCCTTCCGTGCGCCAATCTGGATGCGATATAGTTGGTCTTTGCCGTTAACTATATTAAAGGCGCGTCGAGGTCCACCGTCTGGGCCCAGGAGTAGATCGCCTTCTTTAACATCCTCGACTGCGACCTTACTACCGTTATGACGCAGTAGTTGTGTTCCCTTAGCAAGACAAGCCTTCTCCCAGAACAAACCTTCCCAAGACGGGAAAGCTGTAGCCTTGAAGAGGGTATGTTCCAAAATCGTTTCCACACCACCAAGCGCTTGGATAACATCTGTTCTGTATGCATTCAAATTCCACAGCTTACCATCGTGCCTTTGACTGGTCCACCAGAATGGATTGCTCTTCATAAGCTGATATGTTTTAAATTCTGTGCGAGCACGGAAACCCTTGTCAAAGCTCAGAGTGCTCCTATCCTTCTGAAACAGGGTATTGATACGTGGCAATCCACGGTCCCAGCTGTCTTCGAGATCTTCCAGTGTCAAGCGTCGGTTTTGTTGGTTAGCTTCAAGACGCTTCTGGGAGTATTCGGTCCACACTCGCTGAGAATCTATGAATTCTGCCTCCCAAGGGATAATATAGCGGAAGATATTCGGGATCAAAGTATCCTCATCGTGGGTCATACCGGCACGGTAATGGGTTACGCCAGTGTCCGTCTGCTTCGACCAGCGCTTATCACTAGTCGGAATCAAGATATGCGAGCCGGAAATCATGCCCAAACCACCCAACTCCTTCGGCGTGTAGAATACAGCAGGCGGGAACCTAGAAGGCATCTTGGAGTTCAATCCGATCTTGACTCTGGTTTGAATCTTCGTTTCACATTTGACGATGGTGTCGAGAAGGTTAACTGTAGAAACAGCAGCCTCTCGATAGTAGGTAAAGAGTGCGATGAGACTAGTATTCCATTTGTTGGCAATTTTCGTAAACGTTGTTGAGCCAGAAGACATCAAAATCTGCCGAATACGGTTGTTGAACTTGGCGATATCTTCCTCGGTGACTTGTAAGAAGGCATGTGCAGTCCTCTCTTTACTTGTATTGTCGACCAGCGACCACACACTGTCCTTGACTGGGAACTCATCGTTCATATTTCTTGACTTTGGTAAGATTCGAACCTCAAATCCACACATGGAGAATAAAAGGTTGGGGTTGTCTCTGCTGTAAACACTTGCGAAAGTGTCGTCCCACTCAATAGTGGTAACTGAGCGTGGCAATCTATTTTTCAAGTCCCAGAACACTGCCCGGCCAAGGTTCACATCGTGCCTCATTAAACGCATGCGAGAATCCCTTGGCCAGCACTTTTTGTTGCGATAGCCAATAACATTCTCAAAGTTAGGATCAGGCTGCTCAGTCAAGAAGCGTTGAATGAGGTCTCTCGACTCGTCGGCTGAGAATCGGAAAAACACCCAGATGCGATCGATATATCTCGTATAAAGTCTGATGGGATGTCTGGTCTCGGTCTCTCGATCCCTGAATTGCAGGAAATCGTTAGGGCTTTGGGGGGGTCCAGCAATCTCGCTGGCGCGCTGGAGACCCAGCAGAAGCAGGTCTAGCACAAGGCCATAATATTGGAAAACAAACGCAGAGAACTGCAGCCCGCGGATCATACCATAACTATTAACATGGTTCATGTCCTTGTAAGTGAGTTGGACGTTGTTCTTTGACGTGATGTAATCTGCCAGATTGTGGTCCATAATGAGGCGGAGAAGTCGGTTGAGAAGCGTCAAGTCAATCTTCTCGTACACTTTCGACAATTGAGTTTCAATCATCACATCACACTCTCCATTCTCGGTCTCCCATACTTTATCAAGGTTGTTGATACCTTGCGCCCATTTGTAGGTCAAAAGGGGTGGGACTTCGGAGTCAGATGGCTTGATCCAAGCCGGGAACAAATGCCGTTGGTCTGCTTGATACCACAGATATTGATCAAGGTATGCATCGCTAATCTTCTCAACTGGTTCGATATCGTAGACTGGATTGATAGTGCTGTAGTTGTCGTTCATATCGATTCCGACTTCCTTAAATGCTCTTTGAGTAAGTAGGAAACGCTTAATTCTCTCCAGTGTAGTTCCAGGGCTATCGTACGCCTGCTCAATTAAGGCAAGCTCTTCGCGCTGGCTCTGGTTCAAACGACCCTTTACGGAATATGCTTCCCGTAAGCGTTCGAGAGCAAGGATGAGAATTTTGGTATCATGCTTGTACGAGACACTGGGGAATGGGATAGGTGAGAACTTTCGAGACTCTAGCCAGTGCACCGTTGTCGTGTAAATAGCGACAGCCTCTTCTGAGGAAACATAAGGCCCATCCTTCATATAGTTGTGTTGTCTCTCTTGTTCAGCCTTAAGCCAAAGGCGAGTCAACCTGCCCAAGTTCTTCTTCGCGACAGTTTTGTCGACCGTTGCACCTCGGCGGATACGCTCACGATTGTAGTGTGCAACAGAAATCCACCAATCTGCCTTGCTCTTAACATAGCGCAGAATGATATTCTCAATTGGAGCAGGTAAGCCTGGCACCTTCCAGGGAATGTTGCTCTTCCAGCATCTCCAGGCTTCGGACAAATGCTGCAAGACGGTGTTAACCTTATTCTGCTTAATTCCCTCGGGCATCATGTCCATTAGATCAGCCATAACTGACGCACGAAGTTCGAGATCGAAGTGGGACTCTACACGCTGCTTCGTAACAGTCTTGGCAACGCCCTTGCTGTGCCTCCCTTCGAATTGTCGAGAGAGCAAATTCCCAAGCCATCTCTCAAGGAGTGGGATAATACCACGCATGAAGAAGAGCCATACTCTCCAAGCAGGCGCCCAGAAACCACAACCAGGGCCTTTGCCAACTGGGCCGGAGTTAAATCGGTAGTAAATGAGATGCTTTAAATCCTTGCAGGACCGGATTTGATGCATAAGCTTGTACTTATATCGGTACATGCCGGTCAACTGGCCCACGTGGTTGAACGCGTAGAGGATTCCGTCTGCGAGTTGGAATGCGTCGATGTTTCCCAGTCGATATTGGACTTGGGCATCAACAATAAGCTTGGTGAGTCTCAAAATTTCCCTCATCAGGTGGAAAGCATTTCCGAAGCGCGACTTCTTTCGCTCCTTAGTGGTAAGCGTCTTGACAGGCTTCAAATTGAAATTGTAATCAAGATGGAGGTATGTGAGGTTCTTTCTGTGGATCAGGAGGTTCAGCATGTTGAATCCTTGGCGGCAAACTTGAAGGCCTGCTTCGACCCAGTCGATTGTGGTCTGTTGAAAGAACTTGGTCTGCTTGAGCGATTTCATCAGGTTTTGCTTGTTTTGGGCTTTTGGTTTCTTCTTGTGTAGCTCGTTCAAGACGTAGGTCTTCAGTAGCTTCTGGTATGACACGCGGACCTTAACCGGCTGCCCCTGGGGACAGTGCTCAAGGTACCACTGCTTGACTAGGGGCACATCTTGCGCGCGAACCATTCGGCCTGACCTTCTATCGAAGGGATAAGGGGCCCACCAGAGCGCAATCGCCGATGCTGTCTCGCTAGTATACAGCTCTTCGTCTGCAAAAAACGGCTCAGCTTCTTGCGGGAGTACAAATGCGTCCTCCTCGGACTCCTCATTATTTCCATATCCAAATAGCTCATCTTCATGGCTAATGGTGATGTTCTTCGGCGCCACTGATCTAGACGAGATTGGATTGATGACGGGGTCGAAATAAAATGCTGGCAAACTCGGATCCTCTGCTCGTACGTAGACAATCTGTGGGTAAGAGTAGTTGCTTATATGAACGCTTCGTGGTAATGAATTGTATAAGAAGGGAAATTCGACGCGGTATTCCGTGCGAATAGGCGCCCGGAAAATGATCCGGTCAATGGCATTAAACTCGCCAAAATCTTCGTCGTTTGGATCGACATCCTTGTACAGAGGTTCGAATCTTGGGCCGCCCGGAATGGCGACATTAAGAGCCTTTGCGGTGAGGAAAGACTTGAGTTCAAACATGTGGAAGTAGTTCTTGTCAACCAAGTCACTCAGGAGTTGGTGGCTCAGTCGGTATAAGGTTGCCATTTGAGGTAATGTCAAATTCCACTCCTTGTAGCTTGGGCCGTTTACATGGGGTGTATCAAGTAACGGACGATTCTCGTAAAACCATTCGTAAACGGCCGCATCTTCATTCTCGTCCAACTCCATCTGAATAGGCTCCAACGGCTCCACGTCTTCGATATTCTCCGACCAAGAGAGAGGCGGTTCCTCGTCGTCAAAGGGCGGAAATCGCATTCTCTTGAAGTGGCGTCGATCGCTCTTCTCCCTCCTCATGCAAACCCACATCGACGCCCACTGTGCGTGGAATACGGGTTCGATAACTCGTGGTATCTCATTCACAAGGGTCAAACAGCCGTTGACGTGGTATAGAACCTTGACCTCTCGTGCTGACTCCCAAGGCATCGGCATGTTCTCCAACAGCTTCATAACTGCATGAGGCATGTATTTCAACGCCCCCAAGTAGCTACGCTTGTCGCTGCTGAATTTCTTTTGCGAAACATCTCCAATGTCCTTGACAATCTTTCGTAAATGCTCAGGCGGCATGTCGGCTTTTTGTGTCTCCACAAAGCCTCCTTTGCGCTTCTCCCCGAATCGATTCTTTTGTGACCGTACCCAATCTTTCTTCTTTTGAGCAAATTTGGCGACATGGGGATCTTGAGGTGGTCGGTATCCTGGGGGGGGAGGTGCGCCAGGTGGTGCGCCCAAGGGTTGGGATGGCTGAGCAGATGAGCTCCATCCGGGCGGCGGCGGGGGAGGTATAGACGACATCGTGGAATCGAATCTATAATGACTGTTTGTGGCGGAGTTGAAGTCGTCGATACCGTTGATCAGTCGATTACTTCCAGGTCGCAGTATCCATGCGTTTCCTGCACCCCTCGAGACGCGCCGAACGCGACGGCAAATGAAAGAAAAGCGCGATCAGGAAATGCGCAAAGAAAAACAATTATACAATGGATTTCGAGTATCTTTTGGTTCTCGCTCCGATGCAGAGTGGAGGAGTTGAACAGGAGCTGTCGATAGCTTTGCCTCATAGACTCTTGTCAGGTCAACATCATTATTTTTCCGAGCCACGGTATAATTGACGCTAGTATGATTTAGGAACGACATCATGTGACCATGCGCATTCATCGCACTAAGAAAATTAAGCGAGCTCTTAGCCCGCACAACCCCAAATTTACCGGAGTGAGAGAAATCTTGAGATCTCTAATCGTCGACAACACCAAACCAACGACTTCCCGACCATCGAGACATCACGAAGTCACCATGCCGTCCAACAGATTGACATACGTATGTTGCCCCAGGATTCGCCATATTTTGAGATCAAAATACTAACAATTGCTTGCTACAGAGACGGAGGAACCCGTAAGCACACCCAAATCTATATCATCGTCGCGCCGTCGCCAAACGAAACCACAACGATGGGCGCGAGGAATGCGGCATATGGGCATTTGCTGATACTTCAATAACAGGTACAACACGACCTCCAACAAGGTTCGCGTTATCAGGACTCCAGGTGGCAAGCTCCGTTACCTCCACCTCAAGAAGAAGGGCACCGCACCAAAGTGCGGTGACTGTGGCATCAAGCTCCCAGGTGTAAGTAAACCACTTCAGTATTTGTTTTCCAGGAACTGGTCCAGAGTCGGAATGGGTGGTGGGAGAACTTATAGGGGCTTCGAGAGGGGACTGTGGTGGGGTGCAAAATATTCCGATCGCAAAACAACTCGACAGAAGACACTCGTGTCACCGCAACGCCCAATCAGACACTACAATCAACGCTGGAAACGCCCAATAGACCTGTGGAAGAGTGGGAAATAAACGGGAGGGAAATTTGCTGCGCCGATTTCGACTCGCATTGTGGCAGATCACTTGGACTTGGACCTGGAAACAAAAATGCAAGGCTAGCACCGAACAGTAACTGACATTGTGTCTCAATAGGTCCCAGCTCTCCGCCCTCGCGAGTATGCTCAAATCTCCCGCCCAAAGAAGACCGTCCAGCGTGCATATGGTGGATCGCGATGCGCCAACTGCGTCCGTGACCGTGTCGTCCGTGCTTTCCTGATCGAGGAGCAGAAGATTGTCAAGAAGGTCCTTAAGGAGTCCCAGAAGGCTCGTTAAGCGTGTGGATTTGGCTGTCTTTGTAATGGGGTGCAATATCTGGGCAGGGCGACATGAATCAGCATGGGGTTGCTGTATTTAGCACAAAGCTTCTTCGTTCCCAATTCAGAAGAATTCACGACCATGACACTTACAGCAGAGATTATGTTTCATTTGTGATATTGGATATTGTCATGTGCAGAGCCTCCGGGTTAATTTCCTTGGGATATCTTGGCGCGTGATGCCTAGTTGTGCGATTCTAGTCAGACATGTAGAGCGTGACGCCCAGCTGTAAATTATCCGGTCAGGTCATGTAGATATCGTAAGCGATACCGATAGTGAAGTGACTTGCACTGGAAATCAACGACCATCTTCTCCACTCGAGTACTGCAGGCTCCATCGAGCAGATTTGTCGGTTGCGACCGCACTATTTCATTCCTTTATATATTCTTTAGGCGCCATGCCGCCCTCAAATAAACCACTACTTGCTCCAGACCGACCATCCTCGGAGCATTCGTTCGAAATGTCAGCATCCGAAGAGGATACACTGTTGACTGGCACCCGTGCCCAAGACTCTCCATCTCCACGCCGCCCTCCCTTCTGGAGAGAAATCGGCCTATTCGTATGGGCGGTTACAGCTACAGCTGCCGTCATAATCCTTGGGGTTCTTACCCAGCACCGACGAGGTGACGATGACTCGAAGAACCCGACTGGGAAGCGCAACCTCGTCTTCATGGTTTCCGACGGCATGGGACCTGCAAGCCTTTCCATGACACGAAGCTTTCGACAAAATCAAGATGACCTGGCTATTGACGATATATTACAACTGGATGGGCACCTCATAGGGCAATCGCGCACCAGGTCAACCAGCAGTTTGGTTACTGACTCAGCGGCCGGTGCAACAGCGTTCTCCTGCGGACTCAAGAGCTACAACGGAGCCATTTCAGTTCTACCGGACCACACGCCCTGTGGCACTGTGCTGGAAGCCGCAAAGAAGGCCGGATACCTGACGGGACTGGTGGTCACGACGGACCTTACGGATGCGACACCTGCTTGCTTCGCTTCCCATGTGAACTTGCGTTCGGAGGGAGACAGCATTGCCGCACAAGAAGTCGGAGAACACCCGCTTGGCAGAGTCGTGGACCTGATGCTGGGCGGCGGCCGGTGCCACTTCCTGCCCAATACGACAGACGGGAGCTGCAGGAAAGACACCAGGGATATCACCAAGCTCGCTCAGGAGAAATACGGGTGGAACTACGTCGATGATAGAGCAGGGTTTGATAAGCTAAAGCTCGGGAAGGATGTGAAGCTGCCGCTGCTCGGACTGTTTGCTGGGTCTGATATTCCATACGAGATTGATCGTCGGAGCCAAAATGATGTTTATCCGTCACTGGACGAAATGGCCAGAACAGCTCTTACTGCCCTGGAGGCAGCCACCAAGGACAGCGACAAGGGGTTCTTTCTCTTGATCGAGGGAAGCAGGATTGATCATGCCGGCCACGGTAATGATCCGGCGGCACAGGTCCACGAGGTTCTTGCCTACGACAAGGCCTTCGGCAGCGTCTTGAAGTTCCTCGAAGAGAGCAAAACCGACGGTGTAGTTGTTGGCACTAGCGACCATGAAACCGGTGGGCTGTCCATCGCCAGGCGTAAGTAAACCATCCGGTGTTCATCAGGCATCACTAACATCTCATAGAAAATAACCCAACATATCCAGAATACCTTTGGTACCCAGAGGTGCTCGGTAAGGCGACCCACTCTGCTGAGCATCTCGGGTTTGAACTCTTCCACCGTTCTGAAGCAGCTCAGTCTACAGCGGAGGGTTTGGAAAAATATGTTCGCGAGACTCTTGTGAAAGATGGCCTTGGCATCACCGATGCTCAAGACGATGAAATCCGCGCCATTTTGGACGCCCCACTGGTGGCCTCTCCGCTCCTTGCCAATATGGTCAGCAAGCGGGCGCAGATCGGCTGGAGCACTCACGGCCACTCGGGTGTGGACGTGAACATTTATGGATCGAAGGGCTCTGAGAAGCTGATCGGAAACCATGAAAACACAGACGTCGGAAAGTTCCTGAGAGAGTATTTAGACGTTGATGTGGAGGCTATAACAAAGGAGCTGAACAAGGGGTCGAGCGCGTTCGGGATAGAGAGCATAGAAGGATGGACCGGACCTATTCCGACCAGGGAAGAGGTGTTAAAGGCAGCAGATCATTACGATGCTTCCTCGAACCTTCGCAGGCATTGAGGCTCTGTCCACAATCGGAGGCGAGTCCATCATTGTCATTTTATCAATTTTGTTTTAGCTATGTGCTTGTCATGAATATCTGCGGAGTTTCGTCGTCCTGAGTCCAACGTTAAATTACGTTACAATATACCCATACATTTTCTCACGTTGTATTCTGCTCCGAGCCGTACCTTGTATTTGCAGCGCAATCTAAAGTCGGCCTCCCATAACTCCATGTTTATCACCACTTACAACTAGCACGTGATCACAATAGGTGCAAGTCGCATCAAACTTCTCGCAAACCATCCCAGAGTTTCACGAACCCATAGCAACTCATTGTGGATCACGTAGCAGTTTGATTCCACGTCTCTATGGCTCAAGTGCGGTGACACAAACCCCCCTATTTTGCCCACCTTTCTCTCCACCATACAATCCCACTGTTCCGGAAACCTTATCCTCGTCCCCGCGGTTTGCCTCACTAGGTCAGTCGCAATACCAAACAGCCCCAGAGTATCATACAAGTGTATGACTATACCATGGCAATCGCCGCCAGGAGGTTGCCTGTTGGGCACCATGAAAGGTTTGGGAGGGGAGACGAAACAATCTCAAGGGGAATATGGAACGCAGAAGTGATTCCAGACTTAAAGTAATTGTGTAAGGAGTCATATTGTATCCTTTTTGCTACGGGGCGGTTGGAAGTAAATCAGACTTCAGAGCCTGATAAGGCGCAGGTGTTGGCGAAATGCCATATGAATCGAGGTTCTGCTGTTGGTCTCACGCTGCGTTTTGGAAGTACGCCCTACTTCCAGGACTAAAGCAAAGTATTGATGGTTCGAAAGAGATCCTGGATCTACCTTTGCCCTGGAAGCGTAACTTTATACGGAGTGTCTCCTCTCTGTTGGCAACGAGGACAGCTAGTAGAAACCACTGCCACGAAATACCAGTTGGAAGGTTGATATCAAAAACATATATCTCAGGTTCAGCACGCTGGACTCCCAGCGACGTAGCTGACAATGTGCAACTATCACCTACTGCACTACCTTTGCGGCCATACCTCTCTCTGGGCTGGCAGCAACTGCTACGATCTCTACACACAGCTCCAGCGCATCAACGATCCGCTCTACTACACCGCGCCATATGTCCACCAGGTTCCATTCGAGATTCCGAGGCAGTGCTTGCCCAATAGGCATAATATTAGGCAGCAGAGGGTTGGAGAGTGCTGCGGGCTGGTAGAGTGTTCAAACGATATGGGTGCCCTGTATGCGAGGAGATATGGGTGCGGAACAGAAGATGCGGCTTGGGGGAAGAGAATTGGCGTTGGGTGGAGATAAGATGGCTTTGCTTTGCTCGGAATGGAATACCAGACATAGTAGGAAGTTGGGGCTCCCTCATGGGATCGGAGAGCGTAAAATGGTTGGGCGTGGCATCGGTTTTCATTATTAAAGAATTTGAGTTAGTTCATATTTATGCTGAGGCTGATTGGGCCAGGGGTGGTATTTCTCCAAAGCATTTTCTCAGGCCTGTGGCGATATGGGGGTTCATTCAAATCAGTAACGCTGAAAGTGATGTACATTAAATTTCTACATGGTATCCCGTATATTCCACAGCGGATATGTTCATACGAACGATCTCCTTGTTCTCGTATCTTACATAAGGGCTCCCGGTTCAGCGCTTCGCATTTGTCGCCTTCCCGGACACAACGCCGACACCATCTCTCCATCCTAACGGCACAAGAGCGGCCGCCACGCTTCCCAAGCCTCTTTCGGTAGCCAGTAGGTTGTATTGCGCCGCTGCGTTCCTCGTGTCTTGTATCTCAACCTGGATCCCGAGCGAATTAATCGCCTTCCTCGTCGCCGGACTCAGCGGCATCATATTCGGTCCCAATCCCAAAATCAACAGATCTGTAGCATGTCAGTCCGTTTGTCACGTCTCCAAAGTCCGGCCTCGTTCAAGCAGCTTCATCCGCGAAGGAACTCACCAGGTTTTGGCCACACCATTCCCAGCACTCCCCAACTCTCGTCCCCAACTTCCCACAATCCTTTGTCATTTGCCAGTCTCTTGTTGTCCTCTCCTTCTGCCCTATTGGCATTCCACGGCTTCCATGAGAATACCTCCCCATTCACCAGAAGCACACCAGCCCCATTCGTAATTTTCACTCCATTGTTAAGGTGGAACCCGTCCCAGAGACACGCGTCAATCGCGGTGCTGGGCACGGGTGTGCCACCGAGAACGTCGAGGTTGGAGAAGTCAGTCTGAGTGCTCTCTTCGCTTACTGGGCCACGGTCGCGAGACAGAGGTTTGTGCATTGAGGCAGGCGTAGTAGATAGAGGGCGCGAAGATGACGATACTGCTCGTGCAGTAGGGACGGCGGCCGCGGGGCGGCGGGTAGAGTAGCAGCGAGAGCTGGGGGCGAGGATCGAGCGAGCGATCTCATGGATGCTGGGGCGCGCAGAGGCGCATTTAATATGGCGGAGAGACTGCATCATGTTGGTTGAGTCCGTACAACAGAATTGATGAGCGGAGGTCGTGGGTGCTTTGGGTTTGTGTTGGAGCTTCGGAGATGGAGCTGTCAAGTCGGTATAATTTTAGCGGCGGCGCGATAAGATTACCAGCGCCGACGTCACAAATTCCAAGGGTAGGATTCCAGGGACACTGAAGCGACTACCAAGAACGTCTTGATAAGATAGCTTTATATTGCAAAACTGTTAATCCTGAGATGCTAAGTTACACAGTTGTTGTGAAGTGATCATCCTTCCTAATGTTGTAAATAGCTTCGTTGGGAAAAAAATATCTCAAATGCCACTTATTTACTAAATATTATAACATACTTCCATATAAAATACCTATGTATTATTCTGATCGCAATGAGATAATTCCAACAACACGTAAGCCCCATAATTAAATAACAGAAAAAATCCTTTCATCAATGACAACAGACTAGTTCCTAGGAAAGAGCAAAGGGTAACGGAGAAAGAACGACCAGCCAAGCATGATATAATCGGTCCAGCTTCATATTCAAATCTTGCGGGTTGGGCCTTCGACTATTCGCAGCTGTACGCGTATAGTAATTAGTGGGGGCAGGCTACGAGTATCGAGAAGCCGCAAATGTCGTGGAGTTACGGGCCTTTCGGGCTCTACACACAATAAGACATCACAATTGGAAACTGAAACTAGACATAGCGAAAGTTCCGAATACGATTATTCGGGAGGCCATCATTAATGCAAACTTTACGCATGAGCGATGGGGTAATTCGTCCATTACGCCAGAATGGATCGCCGCCTTCCGTGTCGAAGTTGGCTAATTCATCTGATATTTTGCCTTATTGTGTACCCCGTCAATAACATATGTGCATCAGTTCAGTGTCGAGCGTAAAGTGTCCCTTATTCCGAAAAGGAAACAATGTAATTACCAGCTTGTTAATACGGAAAGGGAGGTCAACGATGAAAAGAGATATGGACCCTTTCGCGCCCAGCACCCTGGTACCATGCGGGTCCATAAACGGCGGCCTCCAAGCGGCGGGTGGTGAGACAACGAGGCTGTCTCAGGTTCGCTCGGTAGCGACGTTGAGAGTTTGACGACCGACAAGGTGCAACGGACGACCACCCAGATCGCCACCTGTTTCTGTTCACCGCTGCTGTATTATTCAATGCCACATATTATGGGCGCCTGTCTGTTATTGAAGCCAAGAACGGATGGATAAATGGACACAAATGGGCGCGAAGCTGGGTGCATGTTTTGGGAAACTTGGGACGAAAATTGTCAGAAGCCAAAGGCTAGCTGGCACACCGAAGCTGCCGGGCTGCTATCCTTCCGGTCTCTCCTCATCTTGTTGTCTGCTCAACCGCGCCGCCTGAAGGAAGAGAGGGTATCGCAGGATACTCATTGATTATTTTTGGCTGGGTGCATCGTCGGCGCGTGCTGCCGGCTATTACACTCGAGATCAGCCAGCAGCGGTTGTGAAGCTGATGATACCAAATTCCCAGGCGCTACCAAGGACAGGTTTTCTAAAAACCATGATGCATCACGGAACAGGCGTGGCCGAATGTTTGGGGCAGCCTGCAGTTTACAGGGCTGTCTTGTGTCTGATCGAAGTAATCCGCGATGGGGATGTCAACAAGCCGATCCAGGCCCGATCTGTACATGAATTTCACACGGCCAATTGATCAATAATAACAGCCGGTAAGTACAGAGTCGATACCCGTAGGGCTCTTTTAAGCTTGGGGGTCTCTACGCTCTTCTCATTCGATTGATGGGCGGTTGGCCAACCCTGAGCCCGTGCCCAGATGTTTCTTGTCTGGGGTGGCAGCTACCAATTCTGATGCCAACTCTTAACAAGCGAGTTTCAACATCGCGCCTCGAAATGCTCGGCGGGGTCGAGCCCCTAGAAAGACGCCTCTCGCCATATCCCACAACTCCAAGTATAACACATTAATCGAAGAAGATCAGATCGTCTGTGATATAGTACTTGATCCGTGGAGCCGCAATGAGAATATCTCATGGGCTGCGAATCTTCAGGCGTGCTCCACCGCCGGCGTTTAATCCAGTGCCATTCTGTGGCTCGTGAGGGCCGGGGTGTGGACTCTGAACACACTTGTAACATCAACGATACTCGCCCTCAAACACCAAACACGCATATGACGAAAGCCGCGCTCGACAGCAAACGCCCGCACGGCCCCGGAAACACTGGAACCCGCCCGTTCTGGCCTGATATATTCGACATGGACTATGCTTCAAGCCCATGCATGATTAGAAACTGAATTTTGTCTCCAAGTTTTACCATCCTAATCATCGCTATGCGGATGACTAGAGCAGATCTTGCAGCTGCACGGACCGGGGCCCCGTCGAGGGTTAACGGTAGGAACGTGCATCTATATAGCTTCGCCTTCTCCCCGATTCTGGATCCTTTCTCCTGTTTCTTGCTTCCACAACCTGTTGACTACTCTCCTTAGCAGTCTCACTTCTTACTTTCTTTATTTGCCCAACTGGCTTGGCTGCTTACGTTCTTTACATTTAATATTTTATCTGTGTGCTTTATTTACTTTTTACAACCCACCATCCTCAGATATAACTTCCCACGAAGTCCATCTTCAAAACCACACTTTACATTCTTCAACAGCTTGGTCTGTTCTATTTTATAACTTTCGATTCTTCATCTCCCCGTTTTTTGGGAAACACATCTATCTCCGTCATCTACATCACCGAGTATAACGACCAAACGACCCTACACTATCAACGGCCACTATGTCTCCACCCCTGATGAACACCTCAATGCACATGGCATCCGGCCTACGCACTACCCCTCCCTCTGATTTCCTCGACCGCCATGAATACGGCGTAACCAAGAACCGCACCAAGCCTGCCTCCACCGGCGGCGGCCGTGCATGGAGCGAAGAAGAGGTTCGTCTTCGCGACCCCCATATCTCCAATCACACCCACTGACCGTCTACTTACAGGAAGTCTACCTCCTCCAAACGCGCCTCCAAAAGATGCCCTACAAGCACATTGCCGCGCATCTCAAGAAGACCGAGCTCGCCTGCCGCTTGCACTATCACCAGCTTTCGCATGGCTCCAACCGCCGCAAGCGCACAGCCTCGATGTCCTCAGCAGCCTCGACAGCCTGCCTCTCCCCACCACCCCCTACGATCCCTTCTCCGATTCGTGAACGACCTATCTCGCCCCCATCATACTCTACATCCCCCACCCCAACCACGCCTCTCATCACCCTCCCCCGCCTCCTTCCTCCAGTCGCCATCCTTCCCAAGCCCTCTCCAGCCACCGCTACAGCACTCAACCAAAACGCACCCCCACCACAGGCTGCACTCCGTCTCAACTGCTCCGTTGCATCCACCGCTCTTACACCGAATGACATCGACAAAGAGCGCCTGCGCCGCATCTATGACACCCACCGGGCGGCGTTCTGGTATGCCATCGCAGCCGAGTACGGCGCACAGGCACCGCCCGCGCTACTCGAGGAAGTTTGGCGTAGGGGTGGATGGTGCGCGCCACCGACGCCATGTGGCAGTCCCGAGGGGGAGGTGCGGGAGACAGGAGAGAAGAGAAGGTCAAGCATTAGTGATTTGTTAGGGATTGATGCCAGTCCAAGAAGCCCAAGGGAGAGGGAGCTGATTAAACGGTTGGAAGAGGAGGGGAGATTGGAGATGGTTTAGTGAGTGGATGTTGGTATTGGAGGGGTTAAGGATGGCGTTGGTGTTGTTGGTGTTTGTGCGTGCACTTGGGTTTCTTCTCCTTCATCACGTTTTCCTGGGACTAGGATGAGGACGGAGTTGGCGGTGGTGTTGAGGAGTACGGCGGGAACATGATGACGTGGACGAAGGGAATGACTACTAGGGGTTCAAGGATCTATTCTGTTCTAGGTGATGACAAGGTTTTTGAAGGGTGGTTTGATGCGATGTTACTGGTATCGGCGCCGGGGTTGTTGGCGCTGACGATTAACCGTGGACTGTGCAAACGGGGGGAGAAACGAGCAAGGAAGGGGGGAGGGAACGGAGGATGGCGTGAATGAGTAGATTTTTTTGGTGGTTTCTTATTCATACAGCCTTTTTTGTCGTGGGGTTTGTTAGGGTTACGTTGTGCTATGTTTATGTCAATAATTGGAGTTATGGCGTATCTTTTGGTGCTGTCGTTCTTTCGATGTGCTCCGTAACTGATGCCCTCCATCCGTAGTGAGGAGCCCGATGTGCTAAGAACAATGATGAGCACTTTAACTCTAAGTTCACACATGTGTCCATATATGGATCAGAGTCAGTATGAGTGTTGGGGTCCGTTCGTGTGTTCCGTGGGAGGCCCCTAGATTATAAGAATCACACAGCCAACAGAGGAAATTGTCCTTTCGAGCTATCCAAATCCCTGGACCCCCTCATGCGCCTGGCCCAGCCACAAAACCTCCTGGTATTATCTGTAATACCACCAGAACCATCTTTGGCTGTGGCTCCGCTGAGAGCCTCAACACTAAGGCGGCGGGTGCAACGAGTCGTTGAAAATTGACCCGCTTTTAGGTGCCAAGATGTTAACGTGGGCCACTTCTACCTAGGCGCTGTTATCACGGGGCCACAAGTTTATGTTCTCACTCGATGTATACTCTTCTCTCAAAATATATTAGCTTTAAACCGCGTATAATGTTTCAAGGTCTTCTTATCCCACAAACCCTACGCCCAGCGCCACAACATCCACGATCGCACCACGCGACTACTGCTTCCCAAGCCAGGCCGACTCGATGCATATGCCGGTGCCCGAATCTCCCCATCAATCACCCTCCACCACGCACATTCGATCCATATAGCCTATAACATACTATAAAATATGGTATATTTGTAGAGGTGCTCTAGCCGCCATAGACGCAAGGGGCAGATCTTCGGACTAGACTTGTTTTGGGATCGGCGCTGCCAAACTTGCGATGACACCCGAGGATTATCACAAGGACCAAAGTTTATGTGATAAAGGACAAAGGCTGAGAGTGCTAGATCTCGGTTTCAACACATTCGTGCACCGGCCTTCCTCATTTATGTATTTCCGCTCTAGTGGAGGGAATATCCTGCCTAAATATGCAACGACTCCCGACACCATTTGTGCGCCGGCCTTCCTATTTCATCTATTTACCACTCTAGCGGCGGGCGTGCCCTGCCGAAATGGATGACGACTACCGAACTCCTGAAGCGGTAAGGCTGCAGACGATTTCGATTGTCTCTCAACGACAGAATCCAATGCTCTTGTTTCGATACTACTGACACGAATTCAAAATTAGCTATCCTGGACGTTACTCGGCAATACTGCCAAGTAGGCAAAGTTCATGGTACAGATAGCGCGAGTCTTGTATATATTCTCTTGAAAAATGACTGAAAATTGGAGACTTACAAGGCTGCGAATGATTGCGCCAACAAATCTTAACTGCAGCTTAGCCCAATCGGTAGATGATAGACCAAGACGCTTGTATAGTTTATAAGGCTAAACAAGCCTCCTTCTCCATATAGCCAAGCAAAGACCCCTGAGATATGGTGGTATTGATCACAGTTCTCTGTGTCGTCCTCGACGACCCTGTAATTACATTTGTGTTTGAAATAACCCAACACTGTGCCATTTAAGAGACCTTTCAGCTGCTACAATAGTTCTGGACTCAATTTTAGACCGGCCTAGATCACACCCTTCTTTTTATCTAGTCAACCATACTCACCAAGACGCCTTCAAAATCCTATGCCGATCATCTAAGCCAGTGCGATTTAGGAAAGTGATTTGGATTGCTTTATAACTATGTGAGGTAGCTGGTACGGATCATGGATATAAAACACAGGCAAATCCCTTCAGTGTATGTAGAATGAACAGACTTCCGGCCCAGTACTTCTCTATCTTCCCTTGACATCTTGCACCCGCCTCTGAGTTTCCTTTCGGAACCTAATTATGCGCCAGTCAATCACTCTTGCCATCGCTGCCATTGCAGGTGTCTTCGCCGCTCCAGCCACCTACAATCATGTAGGCACCAACTCTACCATTGCCAGTCAAGGGGACTTCTTCTGGGGAGGAGCCGTTCAAGAGGGCCCCCCAGGTACCGACTGGTACTTTGTTCAGGGCAGTGTGGTCGTTCCCAACTTCAGGGGTGGGAGCCCCCAACAGTCCGCGAACATGTGGGTCGGAATCGATGGCAGATACTGCTCAAGTGCCATCTTGCAGACCGGCCTTGTAGCCTACGGCGACGGGTCGTTCTGGCTATGGACGGAGTGGTGGAAGAATGAGATGCAGAACTACGAGAGTGGCCTCAACTTTTCACCTGGCGATACCTTGCAATTCACGGTGCAGGCCACAAGCTATACCTCCGGCACCACCAAAGTCGAGAACTTGGGCACTGGGCAGTGGGTCTCACAAACCTTCACGAGCGAGAATAATTATCCGCTTTGCGAGACGGACGCTGAATGGATTCTTGAGGACTGGACGCAAGGCGGCCAGCCAGTGCCTCTTGTTAATTGGGGTACTATCAGCATTTTTGACACTCTCGCCAAGAGCTCCAAAGGTCAAGTTACTGCTGCTGGTGCTGATATTGTTAACATCAACATCAACGGCCAGACTCTCACTGAGAGCAGGATAGAGAATGACGGTACTGTCAGCGTCACATACATTGGACCCAATTAGGATTGGGTAATCTGGATAAGATATAGTGGAGGATAGAGGAATATAAGTCTTATGTTGCCTGAAGAGTAAAGGTGCCTTGGCCCCGTTTTCCATAATTCACATGTGAGCTCGTAGGTCCGATAACGCAGGCCGAGCAACTTGTCAGGTGGATCATGCCTCTGTGGATCTCCCGGCAGATCCCGGCAGATCCTGGTGAAATATAATGGGCAGGATCACCGTTCTGTACTCGAAACATCGAAACAATCCGGAGGGTACACGCAGTACTCTCCATCAGTCTCCCCTTGCACCAGTACTGAATTATTTTGTTGGGGGAGGGGGTTAGATAAGCTTTGGCAACCACTCTACTAAGAAAATACTTGACGGTGTCAACTGGACCTCCACAACAGGAAACCCCACAATTGCGCTGTCCCTGGGATGAATTACGCCCCCTACACCTTTCTCCCCGCCACAATATCCGAGTCCCCATGTTTTATCTCCCTAATTTCTAGCCCTGCATCCGCCAGTAGCGTTCGCCACTGCCTCTCGCGGCGTTCCAGCGCGTTGAACATGGCCAGCATGGCGAGGCTGAGACCTGCTGTGTACTCCACGCTTCCCGTTGCGGGCTTCGCGTCGGGGAGGACCTTGTCGTCGATAAGAATGACAGAGGATGGAGAGAGTGCAGGGGTGTAGGCGGCAAGGATGCGGTGACAAGTCTCGTCATTGTGATTGTGGAAGATTTGGCGGAAGTAGTAGGCGCGGGCGCCTGGTGGTGGATTAGCCGGATGGGGAGTATGAAGATAGGGAATAAACGACGGGCAGGGGGGAGGAAGGAGGGGGGAAAGGAGATGTGGAAGGGGGTTACATGGAAAAGGAAGAGGTAGACGGTAAAGTTTGGCGATCTGAAAGGGGCTGGGAAGGAAATTAAGACGTACCTTTCACTGGCTGCTCAGTAAGATAGTCATATGGCATTCTCTCAATATTGTCAGGGGTGATTGCCTTTTTAAGAACTGCTGGCCGGTCCTGTAGGACGATGCGGCCCTGAAAGGCCGGATACTGCTTCTGGAGTGCCACACATTGTTGGCCATTGCCACCGCCTACATCAACGAAGATTGGGGTCTCGGGGGTAGCAGAGCCGGCATACTCAGAGTCGAACGGGAGGACATCGAGCCAAGTAGGGAGCGATGCGAATTGAGCCTCCATAAACCTACGGAATGCGGCGCCCTAGGCAGGGTGAGTCTCTAGATGGATATAGAAATCAACGGGACTGTTGTGGCCAATCTAGAATGGGGTCCGTGGGTCAGTTGGGTGGGCGAGAGAATAGTTCAGCGCGTTGAAAGCAGGGAGGCAATTATCATGGCTAAGACAGGGGGATTAGACAGAAACGCAAACATTGGTGTTTAGAGGGCTCAGGTACAAATGGAGGACACCGTCGATAAAAAGGGGTGCAACTAGGATGTTGGAGAGCCTGGTAGCCTTGTAGTGCTGTGGTGAGACCTCCTCTACCATGAACTGAGTTGATAGATAGTCGAGGAGGATTGTCAAGAACGACAGGGTTGATCTTGGTCTTCTCTGCCAGGACGGCGACGCTGGTTGGCTTATCCTTATTCGCGACTGAAGCTTGGAATATGTTGTGTTCCTGCGCCACGCGAGCTGTGACAAGGGGAAGGGCCTGGGATGCATAAGCCAATGCAAGATCACAGGGCAGTTAATCAAACCGAGTATGCCAATCGTTGGAATGTCTCGAAAGGGCCTTCTAATGCAACAGCCGCTTGGCGACTCAGTTGAATGATCTCTGTCCCCTGGGAGGAAAAGGCTTCAGGTTTCGCAATCAGCGCTTTCAGCTGCTGGATGAGGAGATCTGGGTTTGCAATGGGATCCATTTTGATCCGTCCGAGGCTCAATTGCGTCTTACGACAAGTGGTAGATCTTTCTTCTGCAATGGGTACGTGGAACGATTAACAGAAGCCCAGGAGGTCGCTTGAGGCCAACCCGCGTCTAAAAACACCTGCTCAAGGAGGGGCATCGCACAAATCCCCCCACTATCTGGGGGCGGAGACGTGTTCCCGGGTTCCGTTCAAGAGAAGACCCAATCCCACGCCGATCCCCACTCTGTCGAGCGCTTGCGAAATGTTGGACATGGGCCGAGGCGAGATTGCAATGGGATCCACTAGAACCCTATTTCGTGGATCCTTACGGAAATCCTGCGGAAGAATAAACATTTTAAGGTTTTACAGCTGTACTGCTGTCAGTTGCTGGCGAGATGGGTAGTTTTCTGTTCCTTTGTTACTTTCTCCTGCCTGAACCCAGGGGCAATACTTCGATAACTTCAGCTGGCGCCATCGTCACCTTGTCGGCGCCAATGCAGGCTCCATATCAGTTGTTTTAAGTTGCATAGCCTAAAACGCTTCTGTGATGGACGCCGATGAGTTTATGCTTATGTCGTCGCCATGTCTGTCCAGTATAAAGCTTCAATACGACAGGGACGACATGGAATACGAAGCTGCCATGCGCCTCATAAAGGGGCTAGCGCCAAACTTGAAGGAAGTGCATATGTTCGACCTCAAATGTGGCCTATATACAGATAGAACACTCCCGCAGCCTTGAAAAGGCTTTGCAGTCGACAATGACAAGTATAGTTCCTCGCGCGGTTCGTTACAGTGCTTACATGTTCGTGGCTTCAACGACATCACTGTCCAATTTGTCAGAGACTGGAGAGCTAGTACCGACTTCCCCGTTTTGAGGACCCTCAAGCTTGAGACTGGTTTTCAACGAGATGCGGCTGAGTTTTTATTTACGAACTGCAGCTTTCCGTCCCTTGGTAACGTAAGCCTACATCTTTCGACACCTCGCTCCTCTGATCCGTCCCATACAAAGGACTTTCATGATTCTGCGGGCCGATTTCTCTGCAACTTACGTCCCCTGGACACACTCAGTATATGGGGTGATGTTCCCAAACCACCCTGGACATAGCTCTCGGTCATCATGGGTCTAGGCTACACAAGCTATGTCTACTGAATCAGCGAATAGCCGCCAGCGATGTCTTGCAGCGGTTCCTTGATATTTTCAAGGAACCTCAGAGATTTAGACTACGATGATGAGGAGCCAAACATACCAAACGACCCTACCCTTGACGGAATTGACCAGCGGGTCTTCAACGCATCACGTAGATCGTACCACACACGACGTAATAATCATATCCAGGGCACTCTCATAAACAGCGCACTGGATGAGCCGCTCGCCCGTGGAATTTTCGGGGCAATTGCGTCGGGCAAACCCGGTGGCACTTGTGAAAAAGCCACCAAGGGAGGAATACGACGATGACTCCCACTGCACCCATTGATCAAGCCTATTCTCCAGGAAATCTGGCCCGCAAAACACAATGAAGGCGGCAGCAGCAATTGGCGGAATGATTGGAGTGGTCGGCCTCTTTTTAAGCCTGACACTTGATGTCTGGTTTGTGGAAGCAGTCATAGGCCCGTTTCTTGCAATATTACGACGGAGGAAATGGGAAGGGAATGCAGTTACTGGAAGAGCGTGATCCACTGTACGCTGTTTTTGCCTGCCTCCTACTCGCCATTTCGAGATATCCAGCCACAAAAAAGACTCGCAAGACACAGAAATGCAGAGGAAGAAAAATTAGTAATATTAGCCCCTATCCTATCCTATCCTTACCCGTATCCCAATTCCCATCCCAAAGCAACGCACGCACGCAGGTAATCAAAT
>LNAR01002029.1:0-45225 GCA_001630585.1 Pseudogymnoascus sp. BL549 | reverse complement strand
GCGTTTGTGATGGCGTTTGTCTCACTTGCGGCGTGGAGAGCGGGGTGGGGAAGGTTGTGGGGGTGAGTGAGTGAGTGTGTCGCTGTCTTGGGTGTTTGCGATGGAGTCGTGGGTGTCTTGGGTGGGGTGTCTTGGTTGTTTGCGAGACTCAGGGTCTACACTTTTCTTCTTCTTCTTCTTTCGCCTGAGACAATGGAGGAGGCTAAAAAGGAGCTGTGGTGACGGGGGGAAAGGAAGGGGAGGGTGTGACGCAAATTCACCTTCGTGCGTGTAGTGTAGTGCAAGGGACGGGTGACAGCACTGTTCTGGAAAGATTCCTATTGTACGTAGTCTAGACATCGAATTCCTAAGTTCTCGCGTAGATGCAGGTACGGACGGCTGTGTCGGTAGTAGGGAGTATACTATTTGTAGATATATATCGCTTTGCCTTGAGGTGTGCTTGGGGTATTATATGCCAGCCTTTATCACCCAATTCCAGATTCCAAATTCCAAATTCTTCCTTCATCGCCCATTACCATTCGTAACCAAGATAAAGAAAACTCTCGTGCGCGCATCCTCAATTCTTGCAGACCGTTCGTACTACGCCAAGTACGTCTCCTCTTCCAACCCAGAATCACTCCTCATGCATCTTCTCCCAGCCCATCACCACTCCTCACGCATCCTCCTCATCCAGCCCCACCCCCCCATCACCCCTACTCAACCCCTCCAGCAACCGCCCAATCAACTTAAAACTAACCGGCTTCGTCAAAAAATCATCAAACCCGCTCACCTCCGCCTGCTCCCTATCCCTCTGACTCGCCAACCCCGTAAGCGCCACAACCCGCGACCTGCCCCCACCAAACGCAGCGCGCTCCTCCTCCACCACGCGGATCGCGCGCGTTGCCTCAAAGCCGTCCATGCCTGGCATGCTAATGTCCATGAAGATGATGTCGAAGGAGTTCGGGGCGGCGCGCACGGCTGCTACAGCCTCGAGGCCGTCGCGTGCGGTGACGACTGTATCGCCGGGGCGTTTGGAGAGGTATCGCGTTAGTAGGAGTAGGTTGAGGGCGTTGTCGTCGACGGCAAGGACACGGAGGGGGCGCGTTGGTACAGGTAGCGACAGTGACTCGAGGGTGAGTGGTGGGGCGGCTAAGGGGGTTTGTGGGCGCCCTGTTGGTGTGCCGTTTGTAGTGGGCTTTGACACCTGGGCTTCCTCTTGCCGGTTCTCGGCAACGGGAGTCCGTGGCCTGGAGGACCAGCCTAGGGAATGCGGCGTCACAGTTTCATCGCTGGGGAAGCGGACTGGGTGTGGGTTCGCGGCTTCCTTTTCGAGGGCGGCGCGGCGTTCCGGTTCGTGGAAAAGGGAGAGGATGGCAAGGGCGAGCTTGAATGGACCGATGGGCAATGACAGCGACTCCGAAAGGGGTGAATCCATGTGCGCGCGTCGTGTAGAGGGCCGGTCGATTCGCTCATACAGGTTAATGACGCGGGATGTGCAGCGCGGGAGGGGGGAATCGTCCGGGCCGATGTGGGAACATTCTCTGATGACGACGTCTGCCGTTGCGAGGGTGGCGGCATCAGGATCCGTCACCAGCGTGAATCCGAACCAGGACTTGCAGTATCCCCCAACCGTCTTCCAAGCCAGTAAATTGTCAGGGGTGCTGCCTATTTGGCCGGGAGCGCGCCAGATGGCGACTGATTTGCCTGGGGCAAGGGCGCGCACACTTACAACCGCCGCTGCTGCTTCACGGTCTGGTGCATCGTGGCGCTGCGCGTGCGTGGAGCTCAGCTGGGTGGAGGTGCCTTCGGTGTCCGCGTGGGCGAGAGGAAGCAAGACTTCGACATCTGTGCCCTTGCCAAGTTCAGACCGGATGTTTATCTTGCCACCGAGCTGGGCGATGATGTTGCGCGTGATGGAGAGGCCAAGGCCGACACCCGGGATGAAGGGGTCTTCCTGCGCAAAAGGCGTGTAGAGCTTGCGCTCCATATATTGCTTTGACATCCCGCGACCGGAGTCGATGACGTTCAGGGCGAGTATTTTCTGCCCCATTTTCGACGTCGGATCAGATTGCCGGCCGTCGGCTTGCTTGACACGCAGCTGGACGAGGACGAATCCCGTGTTGGTGAACTTCATTGCGTTGCTAACAGTGTTCATGATGATGCGGCGCAGCGCTCCAGGAATGATCTTGAACATCCAGTCTCTGTCCTCGAAGTCAAGGATGACTTCGACTGGGTGGGAGTACGGTGCATCCTTTGGGAAGTCGGGGGCCGCTTTGGTATCCTCGTTGCCAACGCCAGTGTAGCCGCGTGTAGCGATCAGTCCATCAACAACACGCTCGCAGAGGAGGGCGACATTGGCCGTCAGATCCAACTCGTTTGAGAATGAACCCGATGAGTCCTTCTTCTGGAACGAGTTGATCTTACTGTAGTCCAAGACATGATTGATCGTGTCCAGCAGCGCAGACCCGCATGTACGTATTGATGCCACCAACTGGTCCTGCGTCTGATCGAGGTCGGAATCGTGCAAGAACTCTGCGCTGGCAAGAATACCGTGAAGAGGACTGCGGAACTCGTGAGATATGCTGCTGATGAAATCCGACTTGACGTTGTTGGCCATAATGGAGTCCAGGCGACTAATCTCAACCATTACAGAGTTTGAAAGAGCAGAAATATACGCCAACTCCGAATCAACGGTAAAGACGGGAAAAGAATTATTGCTCCAGACAAAACACCCCGAATGCCAGCGATCTAGACTAGTTAGCGACATTATGGGAAAGTTAAGGGGCTACTTACTTCCGCTTGCATCCCACAACGGCAAAAAAATGATTTGACGAGCGCCTTGAAAAACCTTTGACAAAATGGTAGCCTCGGCCGCTTGCCTCGTAGAATCGGCGCCTATATTGTCAGCTGACTTCTTCCCCTCCATAGGGGTGGTCCGCTGCGGGCTACTGGTGGTGTCATCTTGGTCGAGAGAGGAAAAATATCCTTTCTCGTCAATGTACCATATATTTCCCTTTGGGTACATATCGATGAAATCCTGGAGCGTCTTTCCATCCAGTGCTCTCGATCTCCGATATGCATGCTTGGAGCAGGAGAGGGCTGGCACTCGAACTGGCCGATATTCATCGTAGAATCCCCGGACTTGGCCAGAGGGTATCGTAGACCTCGGGTCGATTCCCGTCATCGTCAAGTCGTTCTCGGGGCTCAACTCATCCTCCAAATCAACGCCCCTAATGCCTGATGTTACTCTCTCTAGGTCAGGCTGAATGGGGTCAAAATAGTCTGTGCTCGGCTTGGGTTCACTGGGTCCGATAGCCGTGTCGAGGAAAACAACCCCTCCCGCAGTCAGTTCGAGAGACTCTCGAAGTACATAGGCTGCATGATCCAGAGCCTTTTTGATTTTATCCAGCACAATTTCCGAAGCCCCCTTCTTTTTAGGCATTCCGTCTATGTCGGTATCGCCAGAATTTGAAGTCTGACTGGTAACGTTTGTCGATTCCATGCTTGACTGCTGGGGTTCACTCTCTCCAATGCTATTCGAGGACAATGGGAACTCCGGGTTAGAGTCCGTGTCTGCATCTCCAAGCCACGTCGTCCGCTCCAGAAATTTAGCTACGCCCGTGCTCATCAAGGCAACGCGGCGCCTCTCTGCTGCCTCTCTCTTACTTTGAAGGTGCTTCATTACCTTTTCTGCCGTCTCAAACAAACCTGATGATTGCGTTAGTGTGGCATAGAATTCAAAGGGTGTGTCTTACATTTTCTTTCCTGCACAGTAAGACCATTTGGCCGTGACTCGTTGTCAAACACGAACAAGGACCCTATATTGACCCCGTGGGCCGTGGTAATAGGGGTCCCCGCGTAGTACTTGTAGGAGGCAATGGTCCCATTGACAACGGGCTGGTGTTCGTAGCGCGGGTGCGTATCAAGACCTGAGACTTCAAAGCACGGATACTCCCCTTTACTTCCGTCCATTGCAATGACATTCTGGTGATGGGTTAGAACTTCCAGTCCACCCCACGTGACATGGCTGACGACATACCTCACAGAGACCTCCAGGAGTTTCGATCGTGCAGCAGCCAAACCAGTCGTTGGTGGTGGTAATCTCGTTCGAAGAGCTACTGGGGCGAGTAACACCAGCGACAAAGTACTCGGTCGTATTGTCTATGAGCGACACCATAGCCCGAGTACCACCGAGTCGCCACAAGATCAGCTCCGCGTACGCGCCCAGTGCCCCATCATCGAGGATAGACTGGTTGATACCCTGGGCGCTGCCAGGCGTGGAACCATCATCAAACGGCGCATAGAACCTATCGCAATGCAAATGCTGTCAGCATGGTTCGCGCGCGAGCATGGCGGCAAACATCTTTGCGCATCATTGTCGTTGAGCGTGATTCTTGGCGCGGGGAAGGGTACGTACTTCCTGAGCTCTTGCGCCCTCTGACTGTCAGACATGACGTCCTGCGCGGCACTCGGCCACGACTCCACGAAACTGCTTGAGCGGGAGGGAGAGATAATCATACAGCGAGGACCCGGGGTGTTCTTGGGTGTGTTTTGGGGGTTGGCGATCTGCGAAATCATCGAGTCGTTGAGAAGTGATGAGATCAAGCGGGAACTACATCGGACCCGGGAATACTTTATTGCGGCGTCGGGTATCGTTAATACTGAAATTGGGAGCTGGGGTAGCTGTATACTACCAAGAAGGGCCGTCATAGTCTATATGGTAGGAATTGGAAACTGTACTATGCATTAATTTGCACCTGGCCGTATTACTATGCAATTAGAATATATATAAATGCAAAAAACTTAATTGTGCGGCGAAATACTCCAAATAATGTGACGACGACCCAATGGGAGCCCAAAGCGGCCAGACCACCAAAGAATATGATTATGTAAGCATATATTGATGAAAGTGGCGTGGTTCGGGCAATATTCAGCTTCTATCAGGGCCTGGACTATGCAAACAACCGCTCAATATTTATCGCGCTACAACGCGCCAAGTGCGTTTAAGTATAGCGCCTCCTATCATCTCCTGTCATGTCCTAGAGTAGTCCGTTTTGAAAAAGCCTCCTGCTCTCGCCTAGTTTTTTCTTTTCTATTCTACGTATACTTCATCGACGACGATCCCGGTCACCCCGCATTTAGGCCATCCCCACATCCCCAAACCTCTCGCTTCCCCTCTTCACATATCGTAGGGGAACGCTGGTCCCCGACAACAATCTCAGAGTGATGATGATATCAGATTTCTGAACGGTCTCCTCAGCTTTCTTCACGGCTTTGGCATATACGTCCCTCTTCTGCTCCCTCGTCATGCGCCCAACCTCTTCATCGCTCGCCCATTCTCGCACGTCCAGCTCGACAGAGTACTCTTGGAATACTGCCGTAAGAACGGCGGTTATCTCAACCTGTGCGAATCGGCGTCCAGGACACCCCCGCGGTCCCTCTGAGAATGGGAGGAAGGCGCCCTTGGCAGGCTTGAATAGTACAGATGAGTTATCATAGCTCACGCCTTCCAGTTCCTCAGGTTGATCAGATTCCTTGCTCTCATCCGAAGGTGCGCGTTGTGTGGAGCCCTTGGCTTTCACGCTATCTGTAGCATCCTTGTGATAGTCGCAACTAAGCAACCACCGCTCAGGAACGAAGTCATTTAGATCATGGGCCTTCCCTGTAAGCTTTGATGGCTGATGCGGGTAGCTCTTAGGGTCACGGCCAGCCCCTATAGCGTCCATGTGCATGAATGTGCCAGCGGGGACTCGCAGAGCCTCCCCATTTACAGTAACAGTTTGCATTGTGCCTCCCTTCTCTGTAGACAGTGTGTGTTTCGGTATCGATACCACGGGTGGCATCAGCCGCAACGTCTCGTTTTGCGTGGCGCCGACCATAGAATTATAAAGGCGGTTCATCGTCTCGGTATAAGTCCAGGTGCTGGGGTCTGACTTGCCGACAATGCGGTCGATGTCGACGTGGAGTGAGTGCTGCGCGGCGCGGTTCATGGCGAGAAAAACCATGGAGAAGTGCAGTATGTTAGCAGATGTCTCGTGACCCGCGAAGAGAACAACGAAGGCATTGCCAGTGATCTCAGAGAGAGATAGAGAACCCATCTTCTCAGCGGCGGGCTTTTCGTCAAATCCAGGAGAGGTGTTGAGGGCGGAAACGAGGGGCTCTGTTGCGGTTAGTTTGTATTGGGAGAAAAAGGGGTCTACATGACCTACTTAGGACATCCATCGTACGGGGGTCTGTCTCGCCAGTTTCTAGTCTTTTGAACTTATACTCTACAAGCTCAATGAAATAATCACTGAGTTCGAGGAATGACGCGTAAATTTCCTTAGTTATTTTCATTGGAATGATCTCTGTAGACGGTTAGAATCCCGAAGCCATACCATAAACTCCACGGGTGGAAAGGATAGAGGAGACGAACTGATAAGCCACATCGGTAGCACAGCAACCCACAAGAAACAATCCTGGAACAAGTCCACAGTATACTTAAACGGCAATTTGTGATTCGCATTTAACTTCTTTGTGTTGAACCCAGGCACCGTCCTTGTCCCCAGCACACTCTCATCCTCCCCCGGCCAGGTCTGCGGTACCCCAAACGCTGCACCGCAAATGACATGCAGAGCCAACATCGCCATCTGCGGCGCAACATCTCGCACGGCCAAATCGTCCTTCGAGTTGCCGTCAATCGAGGCCAAGTAGTTCATTAGTCCCTGAGCCTGACGCACGGACTCCTCAAAGACGAGCGCGTTGCTCTTCTCGTTGAAGGAGGGCCCAACTATGCGCCGGTGGCGTTTCCACTCCTCCCCTTCGCTCGAGAGCATGTTCTTGCCGTAGACCTCAACGACATGGTACATATGGACGGGCTTTAGGAAGTCCGACTTGCGCGCCGTGATGGCTGCATTGAATTCTGCTGAGCGACTATTGATGTACATCCCATACGGGCTGACAACAAGTAAGACGGGAGGAAGCTGCGCTGCCGCCTCGTCTTTGAAGTGCCATTGGAAATACGTAGATGCGATTCTGTGCGCGTAAGTAGGGGCCGTACGTGGCAGGAAGGGAGGCGCACTTGGTGGTGATGCGGTCTTTGGTGCCTGGGATCATCCCATATAAAGGGAGGACAAGCTTCTGAAATGCGGTCCAGAAGTTACCGATATGATTGAATGCTGTGGCAATTAGCATAATGTCTCTTGCATTGGTGGGAGGAGCTTACGCAGCACCACATAGGGGATATTGGTTGTCTTCGCGATCGCGATTTGCCTTCTCAGGGCCAGGTACCGCTGTACGCAGCTATAGCCTACAATGGCTACTATGGCGAGTGCAATTGGTAGAGCGCGAGACATGATTTCTCTGGGCTTTGCTTCGCAGATTGAATGGTAAATCTAACAGACCAGAGAAATGGAGGCGCGTCAAGTTCTATCTTGAGGTGCTATGCTTGTAACCTGTCAGCTTACCGTGGCAGGGGTACTAGTTTGGCCTCCTTGCTTTGCAGATCAACAAATAGATCTCCCACACATATATGACCCTCTCGAGTGCAAAATCTACGATCAAAATGCTCATGCAAATAAATTTGGGTCTGGAAGATTCGATAGTACCAGAAAATTAATTTATCGCTTCTCCTAGTTACATATTATTTTCCTCCGAATATTCGTGTGATATTTTTAAATACGTCAATTGGAAATTTAATAATCAACATTGTGCGCACATGCGACCATGAGAACGACAAGTCATATATCCCCATCTCTTGTATCCCCCTCTGCTACACTCCGAGGGTTTCTTTGTTTTAGGTCACTCCTACAATTAATTGGATACATAAGTCCCCTTGGTTAGGCGCCACTAAGCCCCCTAGTTACATTCCGCTGGTCTTGTAGTGTGACAACTTTGAACTCCAATATAAACCGTAGTAGCTCAATAGAAGGTTTTCCTTTAGCTGTGTTGTGACAGAGGGATTCGGAGAGATACGGTGGCGGGAAGGCAGGTGGCGACGATAGGGAGTCAAATTGCGGGGGTGGGGATTGGGGTTAAACGGGGGCGTCGCGGGGCGATCGCGGGGCCTATATCGATGTGATGAATGCGTGGTGAGAGATCGAGGGCGACAGCGTTGGCGACGACCACGTACGACAATACCTCGTCAACTAAGGGGTAAATCTGCTCGCAAGTTCTTCTAGATACTCTAAAGCTCATTGCCCTACGGCCCCACTTAATAGATAAGCGCCCAGCGTGAAATTCTCTCCATAATCCTAGACGTGTTGATATTATCGTCGACACTCAACTGAAGAAGACCGATTGATATCCTGTCTGCGACATAATCAAGAAGACCATCATTACTTTGATGCCCGCAGGCTTTGATTATACTATTCATTATATGTTATAAGATATCCCAGTTCATACACCCGTACCCGTGGTAAGGTATCAATTTCATCCGGCCATATTCATAACAGAATACTCATCCCTCCACCTTCCCCTCAGCCATCAATTTCCTCAACCCATCCCTGTGAACCTTTCCCCCTCTGCCTTCTCTTAAATTCCTCTCTGCCCACAACCCCTCGGCGACCCTCTTCCTGATCTCCTCGTCCTGCCTCTGCCTTGCCACTCTCATCTTCTCATCCATCAGCTCCCGCCTCCTCAAATCCATCACCTCCAAATCTCCCATCACCGGTCTCAACACGCCCTTGTTGAGATACCCGAGACTATTACGAGTTCCTTCATTCCTCGCCATATTCTCCTGGTGCTGCGCGCTTGCCGGTAGCGATAGCATCGACCCATGCCCCGCTAACGAGCCCGTGCTTGCCATCCGCGACATCCCAACCCCAGGGCGCATATGTGACGATCGGAGCGGCCCGATCCCGTCCTCAGTGGGGCTACCCATTAACGCACCCCCAGGGCCGTACACCGAGCTCGACGACGCACGGTAGGCGCGCTGCGGCGCTTGGAGAGACTGCATAGATGTTGACCGCGAGATGGCGTGAGGTAGAGTGGGGTGGCGCATAGAGGTGCGCGTGCTGCTGCGCTTGGGCGACTTAGAGTGATTCGATGCGCCGGATGATTGGGGCCGTATGGGGGAGGGCGCGACGGAGCCGGTGGTCGCGGTTTGGGTTAGAGCGATGGGGTTGACGGGTGCGGGGGATTCGGCGAGTTGGATGGAGGGAGAGGGAGATGTTGGGGTGATGGGTGTGGTGTCCTCGATAGGCAATGCTGCAGGGGTATCTGCTAGAGATAGGTGCTTGGCCCATTCGTGTGTGCGGAATGATGTTGCGACCTTTGGTGGTGCGGGAGGGAGGAGAGACTTTCGTAGAGAGGGCGGTGGTGAGGGTGGCGCCGTCTCAGAGGGCGCCACCTCGGGGGTTGGCACCTCGGCTGGAATCTCGGAGGGTGGCGTTTCAGCTGACACCTCTTTCGTCTGGCTATCGAGAGGTGAATACGTAGGTTCCCCTCCTTCGCCAACAACCTTGTCAAGTATCATGCTCGTTCTCGGGGTGCCGGTTGGCAGACTCCTGAGGTCCTCGTAGTCAGCCTCCGAATCGAGATAATCGATCGTAGCTGCGATACTGGATGAGCGATCCCAGTCATCCATGTCGTCGGTCAGTCTGTGCTTCGACGGAGACTTGGACAGACGGTGTTGCGAAGTCGACTTGTTATGTGATAATCTATGCAGTATCTTGGACCCGGTAGAGAGGTGTTTCTGTGACGCCAAAGAACTGCTGGACAGCCTATTCATAATCTTCGATCCTGTAGAGAGGCGCTGGGAATTGTGGCGAGAAAGCGATTCTTCGTCGGCCGGTGACTGTGGGTCGAGAGATAGAGATTTGCGGTTTGATACAGAGCTTTGCCTCGACACGGATCCCCCCTCAAGGGCGGCGAGAGCTTCCTCATCACGCGATATCCGCCTGGCTGGGTTACTCTCATGCATGCCAGCTGTCAGACCTCCAACGTCTATTGTGCTGCCATCTGTGCGACTGATACTACCCTCAGTTGGGCTCGGCATATCTGCCATCTCTATTCCATCCATTTGAACGGTTATCTGCGGCGTAGTCTGCCCTTTCCCGCTCATGGTACCGATACCGGAATCCACAGAGAGGTAGGCTTTCGTGTCATTGTTGCCGTCACCATAGACTGCCTCCCATTGCTGCCTCGCCCGGGTGTTCTCAAACTCCACTCGCCTCCCTACCATCTCCTCTTCAATGTCCAAGCTCCTCCTCTTCTCGGCCTTTGCCGCGGCTCTGCGGTCCCTCCGCTTCTTAATGAACTTCCATAGCTTCATCTGGGTTAATATTCCTCCTGCGGTAATCATGACGACTCCAGCAATCTCAACTTTAATGCCGCGTGTTACGGGATAGGTGTTGGTATCCAACGGAAAGACGTTATCATTCAATCTCCAAATGTAGACCCAAAACTCCTTCAAACCCGCACGCGAGAAGCAGTCGATACCTAGAATTATGACTGTAGCACCGCCAAAAGCAAGAGACGCTATGAGGCCGTATGGCTTGGTGAAGGGAATGTATGCCGTGGACCAAATCGCAGCACTAAAAGCGACGATGAAAATCGTGATTGAAGTGGTAGAAGTGAGCAGGCCGCCGGGTTTGAGGACTAATAGCCACATTGAGAGACAGAAACCGCCAAGAAGGCATCCGAAGCCTTCCGTCAAATCGGGAAAGAACATAGCGGCCGCACCGAATACTATACCGGTTGCGGTGATGGCGACAAGATAGGCGCCTTGAGTAGCGTCAGGAACGGCAGCATTCATGACGTAGAGGATCAAGACTGTAACCGACAGGCTGGCCAGATACGCGGCAGAGAGGAAAACGTATATTAGCCTATGTTGTATGCCGACGAATGCAAATACGGCGCCGCTTATCATGAGAAGTACACCCCCAACGCCGAATGCGGGCGTCAGTCGAGGCTGGAGGGGAAGTGGATCGGGAGACGCCGTCTTATAGTCAGACGTCCGAATAGCGTCCGCGGCGGTCGTAGTTGCGGGAGCGGATGTAGCTGTCCGCGAACGTGTTGAAGATTTAGTGGCAGAAGTGCTAAAACTCTTCGATGTCTCTGAGAGCGAGGTCATTGAGGCTTCGCTTTTGGTGGTGCTAGGTTCCGCAATAGCCGTGGTCAGATCCGGTAGGTCTGGAGGACCCGTGTCTCGCCCTGATAGACCATACCCTCGGTGTTGTATGTTGGTGTGAGCGCTGATTAGACCAAAGTAGAGGCCGTATAAAACGATGACGCAGAGTAGAGAGCGAAAGGAAGCCATAATGGCGAGTAGCTGGCACCTCAATCTAAAGAGTGTTGAAGGAGGAGCCAGAATAAAAGAGTGTATTACCGAACGAAGGTCGACATATAATGGTGCGCGTCAGAGACGACGAGGAACAGCTGTCCGGGGCGCGTTCTGGCTAAAGAATGTGAGAAAACCACTCAACAGGAGAAGCAGGAGTGCATGGTGTCTCTCCTCTGCAGTCCCTTGACCCCGACGAATTAAGACAAGAAGATACTGCACACGGCAGCACTGAAACGAGGGACAGAATCAACACGTCAGAAAGACGCGAAGAAGAAGTTGACAAACCTTGGGAGAGGACATTGAAAGTCGTCACGGTGGGAAGCAGGGTACCAGAGCGGGAATGCTCGGGCCACCACCCGGCTCACCAGGAGTTCCACGGTGGGGGGAGGGGCCACGTTCGATCAAAAACCGATCGCAGGATATGACAATGCCTGGATTGATGCAGAGATTTGATCTGCTTTCAGGCATGCAGGGATGAAGTATGGGCCCCATAGCGGTGCCGTGGTGGGCCATATGGGGGCGCTTGCTGCCAAGTACAGCAGACTAGGACTCTACTTGGGTACTCGTGGACAGCCAGTGGAGCACGTCAGCCGTGAGAAAACCAATCGACGATAAGCTGTTGGAGATTAGAGTATTCCACTTCAGCCAGCCGGCACAGTCGGAATGCCAGAAGCGTGTTGAGAAGAGACAGAAATGGGGATTGCAGACTAATATTGAGGCGGATTAATTGGGTGTTGTGCCTGCCTTGAGGGCTACTGCTGTGCACAGTTTTGGCATGGTAATTGCCTGTATTCTGTAGATTAGCTACCACCTACTAACTCCGGGGGAAAGGTCCACAGCGGCATGAGGAGTGGTGAGACAACGGCACCGAGTATGTGAGACAGATGCAAGACACGCATATTCTTCAGTTCCACTAACCATTGAGGGAACAGAAGGACTGAACAGTACGTTCGTACTGTACAGTGCGCACAATTCAGTTTCTGTCTCCCTGTCTTCGGGATGGAGCATGAACATCCGGATCAGCGCCAGGGAGAGCGGCAGAGAATGCGCCATGAACCAATATTCCGTGCCTTGCTGGAGTCGACTGCTCTAGCCGTCGATGACATATGGCCGATCAAGGTGATCTGGGACATGACTGGCTAGGCATCAGGCGTGGGAAAGAGCGCCGCAAGGGAGTGGAAAGGAATGGCAGGGGAGCGGTAAGGAATAGCAAGGGAGTAGCCAGGGAGTGGCCAGGGAGTGGGCAGACAAGTGGCACGAGTGGGAAAGAAAATGATGTTGTTTGGCCCAATGCAGCTATAGGGAGACGTGGCTAAGGCAGGCACTCGACAGCTAAGCACAGCTAGTGGCGATAAATATGGCTTCTAATGGTGCTAATATGCAGGCAAGTCTACTAATGCTACTAAAAAGGAGCAAGCGAGATGAGGTGCACAGAGCTTTTTGTGGTGGTTGCATGGCCACAATTCACAATCTTGTTTCTTGGCGGCCGCAACCAACACAACAAAACACAACACGACATACAAGGCGCAGCACAAAACACGCAGCAGCAGCACCACCACCAACAAACAACACAACGCCCTGCAACTGTACTTATGTTATCATTACAATCCATCACACCCCACCATCCCACTCAGTCCCAAGTGGCTGGGCTGGGAAGGGATAAGGGAGCACTACGCATATAGCGCAGAGTATGACTCGAGCATACATGCATCCATGCATAATACTTGTAGGAAGCATAAGAGCAACGTACGTAGGACAAAGACGAGGACAACCTCTGTGCCCTCCACACGCTTCACCGTTCATTCCGACAATTCAAATCTCGGGGACGTGTGATCGGTTGGGGCCCCAAGTGGGGAAGTTCGTACAGAGGAAACAGAAGGGATGTGCAGTATCAGTAGAGCTGTGAGTATCATACATCAACTACACTGCCAATCTAGCTTAGCAGAGTACAAACTATCATCAAAAACCTGCCGAATGTTCCAAAAATGTTCCAGGCAGAGAGACAGCCCAGCCATAATCTCCGTGCTTTCGTGGTTCCGTAGGGGACAATAATGCAAAGTACTGCGGAGCATAGTGGGGGGTTAGGGGAATAGGGGAATAGGGGCCGAATGCAGCTGTCTGTTTCCAGCCTTGCATCCCAGCCTTGCATCCCAGCCTCGTAGAGGCCCCTAATCTAATCTTAAATCGAACACTTCCCAGCCACCCATTCATTTCGGACTCACGTGACTATTTATTTCCCCTGTGTCCGTGCACTTGGAACTTCCCCCTTGCTACGTACTCTAACTTTGTGCACAAATTACTACCGCCATCTCACGTGACTCTATCCGTCGCCCATCGTCCCAATCGGGACGAGACGCGCCCAAGACCCCATAAACGCGACCGAGCTCATCCTCACCTGACAACTCCAATCCATCAACCACCATCACAAATTAAACCACCACCACCGCAAACCCACAAACATGTTCTCCCGCACCATCCTCCGCGCCCCGCGCGCCTTCGCCACCACTCCCCTCCGCGCATTCAGCACCACCCCTTCCCGCCCCCTCGCCAAGCTGCAGCTCATCGGCCATCTGGCCGCCGCGCCCGAGCTGACGGCCACGTCGACTGGCAGCGAGATCGTCAAGTACAGCCTCGCGACCTCCAGCGGCCCGAGAGATAACCGCCAGACGAGCTGGTGGAACGTCGCTGCCTTCATTGAGGCGGGCGCGAGGAGGGACTTTTTGTTGGCGCTGGATAAGGGGACGCTGGTTTACGTGGAGGGGGACGCCTCGATGAATCAGTACACGGATGCTGAGGGGAAGGACAGGAGGGCCCTGAATGTTGTGCATCGTGAGTTACGCCGGGGTGTTGCTGGGGGGAAGGAGTTATTGACATGATGCAGGCTCGGTGGAGATCTTGAAGAGACCGGCTTCGAGCGACGAGTAAATGGTTGAGACGATAAGAAAGGGGGCAGGATGAGATGGGTGCGCTGGATAACTCCCCTCTAGGGTTTGCGAAGAAGGAATGGCGAACGTCGACTGCGGAATACAATGCATCTCAAAACCCCCGGCTCGGTATAGAGAGGGATGAATGGATGGATAAGCACGGCAGCGACGGCAGCATTTCCTTGCATGTATGATATAAGGTATGGCTGATTTTCGGCAAGGGAGTATGTATAAGGAATACCTACCAATCAGAATTTTTTCGTTGCATCTGCCACAACCTCTTTTCACGACGTGCACAGATCCAATTGCATTTTTGGTGGAGAGCATCCTTTTTTTGACTCTGGCCTATATTATAGGGCTAATGATACAAGCGTGACAAAAGTCCGAGGATTCCAACTTTCTGCCCCGTTTTTATATCCCAATTGCTGTACTTCCACGCAAAACATACCGGGTCCATGTTGATTAGTTGGTTGGTCAGTCGGAGCGGGAGAATCTGAGAAAGCGGTCTTGGAATTTCACAAGTGCAGGAGAGGTAAGTGATGTGATGAGCTTTTCCTATTCTTCAGTCTGACATTTTTTAGCCTAGCACTTGACTATGTTTATAGTACAATTATATTCTGGTTATTAGTACGAGTTTTTTTTGCCGTGTCTTGATTTCCGTTGCCGCTGTCACCCAAGTCATCCAAGTCATCAAGTCAAGCAATTTGTTTTCAAATAAATATGTTAGTTCAAGAAGCAATATGAGCTGCGTTATCCAACGTCGAGGAAACAAATGTTTTCGTGATTGTTTGTTTGTTTTCGAGTTGTTTTTTCTCCTTTTCTTGGTGTTAGAGCTTGTCAGATTCAAAATTCAATTGTGCTGTACGATTTCTAATATCCAAGAAGCAAAGTTGTTCAAAACGCGTGTTAGTGTTCAAGATGCGGTGAGATGATGTTGGCGCCTGCGTCAGTGTCGTCCAGTGGCAGTCGCTCCTGCGGTTGTCGAAGTTGGGCCATATCCGTGTTGCCAGCTCCGTGGTATATCATTCATCTCTCAGACACCCATATACAGAGTAGAGTTGAGCAGACACCGAGACTCCTTTACCCATCTGTCGAAATAATAAATTAGGCGGCGGTGGGCCATTTCTTCCTCGCCTCCACTGTGCCCCCGCCAGTACCAAATTTGCGCGGCATCCGACTAGACGACAATCCCCAGCTCTTCATCGACCACGTCCCACCCTGTTGAGGCTCAAAAGGCGACTCCTTTGCGCATAGCACCTTGCGCACGCTTTGATTCTGATACTCTTGCCCAGTGAGTTTATCCACAGCCTTGTGGATCTCATTTGCAGTCATTGGGTGATCCTCTCGTTTTAGCACGTGCTCGACATATTTCTTTAACCCCCCTTCAGCTCTAGCGAGGCCAGTTGGCAATGGCTCCCTCATAGATGCAGCCATCGCGAGGACATTCATGCTGGAAAGATTGGCGTCGAGCGAACTCGTCCAACCTGTCGATGTAGCTGGTGCTGCGTCAGGGAGCGGCGTGCGGCCCAGCCTTGCTCCTGTCGGTGACGACTGCGGTGATGGCGCTATGGGGGAGTTGACAGGTCTGCAATACCCAGTGACCCGAGTCTCATGCTCGGACCATGAGATTGGTGCTGGGTTTAAAAGGGAGCTCACATCTATCCGGGTTGTCACTGCCGGCGCGAGATGAATGGGGAGTTTCTGGTCCGAGCCGTGAAAATGTGTTTGAGCATCCATCTTGAGGGCGACAAGAATGAAAAGCTCACGGCGGCGAACTATCCGGAGCAGCTGTTAGTCTTCAAGTCTTTTAAGGCGGGATATGCGCTGTGCTAATGCTTTGATAGTTGCCGATGGCGTTGATTCTGCTGGGAATCTGTGTTGGGTATCAAGTTGTAAATGAGAAAAGAAGGAAGGAGCAGTAGTCGACGATTGTGTTAAGAAGCTGTGTTGGAGTATCAAGTTGTGGACGAGGAAGGAACGAAGGAGGGGCTATCGAGAGGCATTATACCACGGCATTTCCATTCAGACTGAGTTAAAATGGCTTCTACAATAGGGGCTAGACGTTGACGCCAACTACACTAAACGACGCCAACGATAGACCGGGCTTGAGCTACTGGGGGGAGGAGAGTGAGCCGGTGGTCGGAAAACACCCAAGTCAATATGGCTCTCAGACTAGGAGGAAGAAGTATGCGCTTAAGTCAGGCGTGTAGAGACTGCATTGGTCTTGGATGCGACTATTAGGTTGAGTCATTCCAGCGATTGCACTCTTGTGCACATGCCAACTGTGGTACCTGACCTGATATGCCGTCGACTTGTGGGGCTCTAAGGATTCAGTGAATGGAGTGGCTGGCATTTTGGGGGCTTCAGTCTGTGCCTTGCCGACAGATGCAGAGCAACGCGACCATTGAAGATTAAATTGATCTATGATATTTCAATGATAACGGAAATTAAGCAGGAGGCAAACCCACTTGTGCCCATACCATTCAGTTGGTAGGTAAGTGAAATAGCGACGACCACGGGCAAATAATGGGATGTTCCTTCCTTGAACGAAGGTTAAGGGGTACCCAATTGAGGCTGAGCGGCGTAGTTCAAGGAAAGAATAGCTTAAGGTTGGCGCCGTACCCTTAAAGGCGCCGGTTCTTTTGTAGTTGAGACGCCAATTATTAGTTCGGGTTCTAGAATTACGATGGATAGTACCCAATAAACCATTTATATGATTGACTCAGTTCTATTCTATCTATCATTTGCTGCAGGTCGGTATGCTTAGTTGAGCCAAACACTATCCATAGCACCAAATCCAGCAGCTACTCCGCCCTCTTCACTCTGATCACCCTTCGTTCTGAGCAGATATCCTCCCTGCTTATTACTCAACACGTCACCCGTGTCCTGATTCCAAAGGCAGGTGCCATACACGCCTAGCTCGCATATGACACCTCCCCTCTCTACCTCGCCATTACGTAAAATTAGGTTCTCAACTGGCGGTGGCGTGATAATCTCCATTAGAATATATGACTTCCAGTGAGACTCTGGCAAGGACTTGAGGAATCCTGGGATGGCAGAGCGATAGATATTGTTCCCACCGCCCTCGCGCTGTGGTTTTAGCACGTAGCCCTTGCACTTTTCCTCGTCCAGTGCCAGCTTGCGGGCCGAGAGGCCGGCTGGAGTTGTATCGAGGGGATAGATGTTGGTGAACGTTTCTTCAAGGCTGGTGCGAGTCGCCGAATCGGGAATGAATTTCGAAAGAATGGAAGTGGCAGGGTCTTCGACTGGAGTAGCAAGGACCTGTTGAACTTTCTTTGCGCCAGCAAGCTGGGTCAGAATCGAGGGGCACTTTATGGCATTTGAACGCTCTATGTGGAGGCGTGCTTCCCATGCTCTTTGATCTGGATAGTCCGACGGACCGTAGGCAGATCGGAAATAGACGACAGCCACTTCATATACATCAGAAGGCGAGTGAGGTGGCCGATAGAGTAGCTCCCGGCGCGTGGAAGATGCCAAGGTGGTGTCTGCTAATATTCTGGAGGATGGAAGACGGAATACTGGTACATTATCTGAGCTCTCTTCAATATCATACTCTAGATGTCTTTGGTCGAATATGTTTCTTTCTTGATCTTGGACAACGAATAGGATGCAAGTCTGGTGATTTGCAACAGACTTTCCGTAAGCCTTGAAGGCCGTACGGAGCCCTGAGCCAAGCGACTCTGTGCTTGAATTTTCTGGCAGATTACGGCCATCTTTCAAGGTATCGTCAACAAGATCACCATACGCAGTTCTTGCCAAGTATCTTCTCGCCCTCGTTAGTAATTGACCATAGGGGATTTAAAAGTCGACTTGCCTGTGAAGCTTTGAAGTTTGGGATGAGAGGCCACCAAAAGACGAGGCTATGGTGTTAAACTCGACTTGTTTGATATACGGCGTCGAATTTGGGCTTTGAAGATCCTGATGCACCATATAATCGGATCGGAATAGTCCCAACGAAAGGTTCTTTGGCAGAATTAAATTAGAACCTTCTCAACGCAACATAGTAAATGATGGACAAGGTACCTGAGTATACCCTTCTTCCTTCACCTTGAGATGAACTTTCCAAAGCTCAGCAATGAATTCATCGACTTCTAAAATCCTGCTTGAGGTCAGGACATGTAGAAAATATGACTTCCAGCCAATGAATAATTCGACAGAATATGGTTTTGGCCACAGATGGCCATCAATAAGGAATGGGATTAAAGTTCAAAGGGCATACTCTTCTACAATGCCAGCTAAAAACCCCTCATCTCGAGAAATCGATGCATAAAGGCCATTGTATGCGGCTTGCACAGAACTAGCCTGCTCGAAGCAGACCTGTGGAAATGGACTGGGCAGTAACGTGACAGGCGCAGTTGTTGCCAGAATGCCATGAGGATCCGATTCCGATGCAACAAGAGCCGGCGGCGGTCTCACAGCCAGTCCATGTGCAATCGACCAGTCTTTAACAAGCCCAGCAATGTGTGCGATTTGTTCCGGTGTCGGTTCTCGACGGTATGATTTGTAAACCATCGTCTAAATCAGGAACGAAATCCGGCTCTTTGAAAGTGTAGGTAGAGGCAATTCTTGGAAGGAAGGAAATAACTTCAAAGTGAAATCAAAGTGAGATCCAAGTAATTAATAGGTAGCAGCATGGAGTAGAGCTGTATGAATTGCATTTGTCATCATTAGACGGGTGGATTGTGTGAGAGAGCCGTCCAGACGTCTAGCCATGCTCCAAATGCCAGGCTTAGAAAAAGCAACGTGACTAAGCGGGGTTGAATAAATTCCCCGAACTTCCGTCCAACCCCACGATCGCGCAGCACCTGACGACGCGACCTTTAGATTGCGATAAGGACGTTGGATAGGTAAACGGCCGCGATCCAAAAAATTAACCACCCTGCCTCGTTTTCTATTGCAGCGTTTCTGTCCAGCAACTCTTCTACAAGCTGAATTGAATTTACTTCACTTCAATTTAAATTGAATACTCTTCTTTTCTATTTCCCTCTCTTCTGTTGTTCGTTCCGTTTTTCACCACGGACAGGCACCACCCAAGGCGCCGCATCTACATACACCATTCTGACCTCGTTGGCATCTACCCTCACTCGGTCGACCATGCCCGCGCTCTTCTTCTAATCTCCATTATATGTCCAATACAAACACGTGAGCCTTACCCTTCTTCTTTTTCCCCGAGGATCCATTCACTCTGACTGCACCTGGCCCATGATGGGTAACGCCCCCGCCCCCCATGTCGAACTCTTTACTGAAGCGCTGTGCTGAAGCCTCGTGAACCAAACGGCTAATGATTTTGATTTGACAGGCCAGAGTCGGCAAGCCGTATCGAATTGGCTCATATCTGTTAGATCACCACAGAAATCGGACACATGCTCACACGACGACCTGGTCGACACACTGTCCACCATGGACGAGGAGGATCCATGGACATGGGACACTGATCGAGTTGTGCGGGAGCTGTGCACACAGAATCGAAGTTGGCCTCCGTTACTTGCCACGCAACTCTTACCCGATGCGAAACAACTCGAGATCAACTTGCGCGAACATGAAATAGATGGTCCCTGGTTAATGACAGAAATCAGCAATCAGACATTGAGAGATGACTTCGGTCTCGTAGGCCCTCGCTCTATTAAATACCGCGCTACAATACTTCATGCGATATCTCACTTTCGAGGAAAGAGTCAGCAGTACGCGGATTTTGTCCAACAGAATGGACTAAAGTCGGGATTTGATGGAGGAGATGCCAGAGAGTCCGAAAGATCTGTCACCACCACAAGCAAAGCGTATTCCCGTTTGCCTACCGAAGATGGAGTGCTACCAGATGCCCCTGGCGAGAGCCACATAACTACAATGGGACCTCCCCAGGTACCTTTGAGGTCTAATACGCCAGAGCCGAGTATCACTCAAAATGGCCTTTTACCAACTCCAGTGGGCGCCGATGGCGGTGATGGTCCACTGTTAAACCCCGAAGAACTGGCTGCAACAGGCAATAAAAAGAAAAGAAAGCGTCTAGCGCCAACGTTAGTTTCGCAATCAGTCGATCCAGAGCGCCACAGGGAGATCCCAACTGCTGCGGACAATGTTCGGATATACGACCCTCAAAATATGGAACCAGGAGTTGTGTTCACGGGCGACGATGGGAAGAAGCGCATGGTCCCAGTACCCCAACCAGATCATGATGGGATAATTCCACGTATATTCCGTCCGCCTGAGCTAGCTGCCCCTGGCACTGAAACTTCCATGATATCAGGTGGGGTTAACGCTCTCGAAGCGGCCAAGAAACTGGCACATGAAGCCGGGTCGAAGAACCGCTTACAGAAGTCGACGGCAAGTCTATCGGGTGGCTACCTTGGTAAGCAAAAGCTTGCCGTGGACGACATTTTTTATTCAGATGTGTCGGTCGGAAAAGAAATTCCCTCCGCAGATAACGGTGACGGCGATTTTTGCCAGTCATATGCTGATATATCAACGGGCCGACGTCTATACGTTAATAAAAGGATGAGTTTTCTTTTACGGTCACAAGCTGTCGATTTTAGCCGACATGGGAAGGGCTTCACGGCGGTTATTCCCTACCCTCCAAGACTAAAGCCAAGGTTCCTGACCCCTTCGTTCTCTCTATTTCACACAGCGCCAAATGGCAATGTTATAACCACGAGAGAGGATCTAACAGCATGGCCCGAGTTGAATCCGGAACAACAAAACCCATTATCCTCGAATAATAGCGACGAGCGCGAGCGCTTTTTGAGTTTCAATGTGCCGGAAAATACCGCCTTGGGCGGTCCGTCGTCGTATGACAATTGGGACCCAGAGGTCGCACTCGAGAAATATCGCCACATTGATGGTGGAGATGAAGTGCTTCCACTTTTTGGTGAGTCCGATGAGGATGGTGAATATGACATTGAGACTTGGCGTGAGATAGAAGAGGAACGAGGGCCCCAAGAAAAAATCTCTGTTGTATCAAAGAGGAGTCCTCTAACCAGTGACGAAGTCAGCGAAGCAATTGATCAGGGTATGGCTCTGCTGCATACTAAATGGCATAATGGGCAGCTTCCAAAACGTCAGCCAAAGGCGTGGAGTATTTGGCACAAGTCCCGCAGGCACCATACCAAAAGAGAGAAAATAAATGCGGCCCAACAACACCTTGACCGGATTGTTAATGACAGACTGGTCAAAATGCGGCAGGAAATTCTAAATGACCAGTGGACTACGCAGAAGCAAGTTCATAGGCAATGTCAAATTATGGAACAGAGCATTTTCGACCGCGAAGACCTTCTGTGGCAGATCTCAGTTCTGGAGCAAACGAAACCACCTGCGAAGCCATCTCCAAAGAAATTACCTGCCTTGAAATCTAAAAAGGTCAACACCCAGTTGTTCGATTTGGAAGGCGATGGAGAGATTATCGCTACTGATAGCGATTCAGCAAGCTCTGGCGATGAAATGAAAGGGTTTATTGTCAGCGACGAAGAATACGAGCACACTGACGCAGGTGAGCCGGCCACTGGGTCTGATGATAATCCGGAATTTGGGACGAGCATCAGAAAAGGGGCTGCTCGCCGTGACCAAAACTATGAAGGCATCAGTGCGTCTGTTGAATATAGTGCTGTGGATGACACCCCGATGAGTGGCACTGTTAATAGTGAACTTAGCGATACCGGCCACAATCTGCCTCCTAGCTCCCCATTGTCGTCTCCGCAGACTCCAACCTCGTCGCGTGTCCGGCATGGAACTTCCTTGGATGAAGGCTCTACCAACTTTGTCGATTTGACTGTCCTCTCAGATTCTCCAGAAATCGTCGACCTCGTTACCCCATCCAAACCCCAGCAAAAAACTGCTGTGGGTGACCCATCATTGGGAGGCAATTCGTCGATAACTAGGTCTACCAATAAATCGGAAGGGCGTCGAAATTCAGACTCCGATGTCCAGTCAGATGCTGAAGAATCACTGCCATCGAATAAGCCGCCGAAGGACATCCCATATAATAAACCGGACACCATTGCCTCATATGGTTATAAAGCCTGGGAGGAAGAAAACGACCCGGCACGCCTAGTGATTACTGTCCTCCATAACATGCCTCAAGAAGGAAGAACTAGCATTTCAGAATTACTATCTGCTCACAGTCCAGAGGAACTTTGGACCCAGACTATCGACGTTATGCGGGAATGCCGTGACGGAAAAGATAGGCTTAGAGGAATGGACCCGAAGACTTTTAGTATATTCACGGGCGTGATCAGGCTTTTCGATATGTATGTCGACTGCAAAAAGAAGAAGAACAGGAAGGACCGTCTGTCACCCAAAACCTGCCAGAGACTGATAGATAATGCAACAGAGAAGTTTGGACCCTTCACTGAAGTATGTCTTGCGGCCGTAGAGGCGTATGTCGACGCAGTGGCACCTTTATATGACGACGAAGACGAAGAGCCATTGCTTCGCACAAAAAGAAGTCTAATCACACGGCCCGTTCTTAGTGACGAAGAACCTCAAGAAACGCCAAGAAAACGCCAGCGTAAAATCTTTGAGAACGTTGAAGCCCGCAAGCTAAGAGAAGATGACCATATGCGACTGGCAGAGCAGGAAGGTCGCCGCCAAGTTCTTCGTAAAAAATTAGCCCAATCTGGTTCATCTCTAAATACAGATCGAGCAAAAATAATCATCAACGAGTCGAAATTTGAACACGAGGGCTTCATATTTGTCCATGACCACATTGGTAGCCGGATCAAAAACCATCAAATTGATGGAGTCCGATTTATGTGGAGCCAGATTGTCTCAAAAGGTGGCACATCGCAGGGATGCCTTCTGGCTCATACAATGGGCTTGGGGAAAACAATGCAAGTTATTACACTGCTTGTTGCCATCGCCGAGGCTGCATGCTCCGAGGACTTGTCTGTGTCGTCCCAGATCCCCGAAAGGCTAAAACGCTCGAGAACTCTGATACTTTCCCCACCTGGACTCATGGATAACTGGATGGATGAACTCCTCACCTGGGTACCAGAAAAAGATATAGGTCCGAAAATTGGAAGTTTTCGAAAGGTCGACTCCAGCTTGAAATTTGAAAAACGCCTGGCTGAAATCAATTCATGGTATGAGAATGGGGGGATTCTTCTTCTTGGCTTTGAAATGTTCAGAAATATCCTAAACATGGGTCCAAAGGAGAACAAAAAGTCGAAAATGGACCAGGAAACTTTCAGAGTCGTAGAAGAGCAACTCCTCAAAGGGCCAAATATTATCATTGCCGACGAAGCTCACAAGCTTAGAAATATAAACTCCGCGCTTACCATTGCTGCGACTCGATTTAAATCAAATAGCCGCATCGCGTTGACCGGATCTCCCCTTTCAAACAACGTGGAGGAGTATCATGCGATGATTGAATGGATTGCGCCTAATTACCTCGGCCCTATCGCTGAGTTCCGCGCGAAATTTGTTGAGCCTATTCAAGAGGGCCTCTATGAAAATAGCACGATTGCTGAACGTCGACGAGCGTTGAAGATGCTAGAAGTCTTGAAGGAAGATATTTCCCCCAAGGTCCACAGGGCCGATTCTTCAGTCTTGAAAAATGACTTGAAACCGAAGATAGAGTTTATCATTACGGTCCCGTTGACTGATTTGCAACACAAGGCTTACACTATCTACGTGCAGGCGATGCTTGAGTCTCCGCTAGATGAAAATCACATCACTATAAAGGGGAAACTACGCCAAACTACTCTTTGGTCTTGGGTTGGAATATTGGGCCTTCTCTGCAACCACCCAATATGCTTCAAAAATAAGCTGACCGAACGGAAAGATAAATCAGACATAGATAACAAAACTCGCCGCGCAAAATTAACCTCAGATGGCGATGCCAGCGAGGATATTGTTGTCCCTAGCGATATCTCACAGACTCTAATCAGTCAGGTCGCGAATCTCTTCGACAGCTACGAAGTGGATGGAGAGGATGTAAATAATTCGTACAAGACAAAAATCCTGGTCCAAATCTTGGATGCTTCTAGGGACGTCGGAGACAAAGTTCTTATATTCTCCACAACAATTGCAACTCTGGACTACCTTGAAGACCTCTGCCAAAATACACACCGCAACTATGGCCGACTTGATGGAAGCACACCTATGGCCAAGCGCCAGGGACTCACCAAGGAGTTTAACACTGGATATACCGATGTCTACCTTATTTCCACCACGGCCGGCGGTTTAGGTCTTAATCTTTATGGGGCGAACCGTGTTATTATCTTCGACTTCAAATGGAACCCAATCAATGAAGAACAGGCAGTTGGCCGCGCATATAGACTCGGCCAGAAAAAACCCGTCTATGTATATCGCTTTATTGCAGGCGGAACATTTGAGGAGAAGCTTCACAACAAAGCTGTTTTCAAAAAGCAGTTGGCTTCGCAATTGGTTGATAAGCAACATATTCTCGCCTCAGCGAAGCGTGAAAAAGGCGAATTCTTGTTTAAGCCCAAACCCGTCGACCAGAAGGATATATCTAAGATCAGCAGAAGGGATCCATTTGTGCTTGACAAGATCTTGGATTCCCAGACCGATACACCGAGCATTCGAGACATAATTATGACAGATACCTTCAGTCGCAAAGGCAATGACAACCTTACTGCCGAAGAACGCAAGGAAGTTCGGCAGCTCCTTCAGGACGAAAAGTTAAAACGCTCAGACCCTGTCGCATGGCAGGCATTGGTCACCGAGCGATTGGCCATAGAGAGAAGCAAAACTGCGGCACCATACGCTGCTGCGGCAAAATCACAGTCAGGTATATTTCAAAACACAGCTTCTGGACAGCCTACGGCAGTATTCCACAGTCAAACCACTCCGGCCAATTCTATTATTCCCAAAATGATTCCGCCGCATTCCCAGCAGTCAGATTCAGCCGTCCCCAAATCTACCGATACGAGCTGTAATTATTCTACATCTCGACCGATCTTACCGCCCCCTCAAGCCCCGCAAACGCCAGGTCGACCTCCTATCATGGGAAGTGGGACAATGTCAATCGCAGAGGATTCACAGCAGGAGGCGCGAGCACTACTTTCGCCTGCTAGACCGTTGAAAGGACCAAGTCCAGTAGAGAATGCGGGCAGCGGATCCCTCTTGTCGTTGCCGAGCACTCCAACTACTCCTCAACGCACGCAGCCGCACCAGTTAGTAGGTTCTCAGGAACTCATCCACGATCTCGAACTGTCGTTGCAGCAAGGTAGAAATGGCCGCGAGCAAGCTTCCAAAGGTCTTGCAGCTTCAATTTACGAAAGTCTTCGACTATCTACTGGCGATAACTACAATTTGTTGGCCTCGAGGGCCAAGGAAATGACTACTCATTTCAACAGCGACAGTGGTTTCCGAGATAAGGTTATTTCTCGTGCTTTAGACGTCAAACGCGCGATCAAGACTGTGTTTGGTGATATTATGGACACGCCAAAGACTGCAGGCCATGCACACGAAACTGTAACTGGGACGTTCACTGGGCTTGGTCCTAGGCCATCGTCTGGGCATCAGCAGTCTAGCAATGGGCCATCAAATACGTCTCCAGTTTCCACGACATCCAATAAGGCTGTAACAATGAGTGGATCGTTAGAACCAAAAGTAGGCCACACATCAATCACTCCTTCAGATGGACATTCAAGCGATGTTCACCCCCAGAACTACTCCATTCCGAAGTCCCTTTCCAGCTTCGGCAGCAGTTTCTCTCCAGGTCCTCGAACTGACAAACTCTAGAAGCCCAGGCGGTCAAAAGCTGATGGCCCATCTCGTGCTGTCGCTGATAGAGAGTACCTGGCACGTATTAACGCTGCTAGCACACGCCCTAGGGACTCGCGTACCTCCTCGGGCCCTGGTTCTCAAACGCCGAAAAAGCTACCCCAGTGGGCTGAAAGAGACATCCAAGAAGCTCATCTTCGCGGTCCCAAACAGCGGCGAACTCCTCGCGCAAACTCGAATGCACCGTAGAAACCTTCAATTTTTCTGCTTGTCGCTTTCTATCTCACCTTCTCTCCACGGCGTTACGCATATACGAATCTCGTTATTACTTGGGCGTTCGGCCGTACATTCAGCTTTTTGCATTTTCGCGGGACATCGTTGCAATTTCGCATTTCGAGATACCCCGGCTCTCTAGCCTACTTGTTTCCGGCGCGGCGTTATGGAACTGGCATTATAGGTTTTTACGGATGTGATAAGGGGGGTGGGTCCTATCAAGGATATATTACATTCAAAGAAACCCAGCTTTTGTGAAAAAGGAGGGGGAGCCTCTTTCGCCAGAGAGTTCAATAGAAATCGCAAACGCGCTCACCACATGTGCATTGTCCAATATTACGTGACTAAGTTGAAGCCTTTGAGCGAATCGTTAACAATTGTATTGCTTGGGATTTATTAAATTGACTGTTCAGCCTGTTATGCTCGAGCCAAGCCAAAACCGAAGTACTATAATTTTAACAATGGCTGATGTGCCTTGCGAGTTTTCAGCCTCAACACATCACCAACTTGAGACTATACTGCAGAGCATGATCACCATTTTATAAGGCGACCTGAAATTTTAGATACAGTTGATTGATACCATTTTAACAAAAGCGTATATTCAGATCCAATTTCGCTACCATTTTCATCTATAAGTGTTGAATTCCGTCCCCTCTCGCACCTCGCGCCAACCTTGCAAAATAACCCAAATTGTTGTGCTGCCCGACAGCGTCTATGGTCTAATACAGAATACGGGTGAGGATGCGAGCTAGTAAGGTTAGCTTATGAAACGAGAAGTTTACTCCATGGTTCGGAGACACTTACACTGCAGGCTTTCTAACGCATCAGAGATCTCCTTGATATCATTCAGGTTGACATTGCTGATATCAGCCATTAGGTAGGCAACCTATTCACATTAGTATTAGTTTGCGCCTGCTAAAGAGCTCTGGATGGCAACTTACATCGCCCTTATTATCGGATATTTGCTTGTCAACGTTGTGGTCTCCCAAGACAGCGTTGACTAGGGAGATGTCAGCGAGTTACTCATACTTTGCTTCCTAGGGGATTCTTACCTTTCCTCAGCACACCGGGAACGTTGTGATGAATATAGATGACCTATTTAATTAGCAACTTGCGTTAATATAACAACCATTGGTATCTTACTCTTGCATGGTTTGGCTCGTCCAAGGTCAATGAACGGAGGTTAACTTCGGGCAAGTTCACCGCACCCAACGTCACACCCTGGTTTACGTATCTGACAAGGGCATCGGCGACTGGATTATATAATTAGCCAACCGATATGAGATCTGGATTTGTGTTACCAACCTTCAACTCCAATTGCGCGCTGAGCTTCTTCAGTGCTACCTCCAATGTGTGGGGTAAGAATGATGTTCTTCAGGGTCCTTAAGTCCTCGGTCCAAGAGTTCAGGTTGTTTGTGAAGTAGTCGCCATTCGCAGCTGGTTCCGTGGGATACACGTCCAAGGCGGCACCGGCAACCTTGCCGTTGCGCATTGCGTTGATGAGAGCAGGGATATCAATAACAGACCCGCGGCTTGCATTGATCAAATAGCTCCCAGTCTTCATTTTCTCGAACTGCCTTACGCTGATAAGGTTTGTTGTTTCTGGCAGCTCAGGTACGTGGCAAGTGACGAAATCGGCCTCCGACAACAGTGCATCCAGGGTAGGGACCTGCTTTGCTGTGCCCAGCCCCATCAAACTGAGGACATCGTAGTAGATGACGGACATGCCCATAGCCTCTGCCAGAACCGACAACTGGGATCCAATGTGACCGTAGCCAATTATACCTGTGACGGGTTAGACGCGTCTAGAAAGTTGGGGGTTTATGCTCATACCCAGGGTCTTGCCACGGATTTCCCAGCATTTGTTGCTCACTTTATTCCAAGTGCCGTTGTGCAGCTCGTTCGAGCGATCTCCCAGCTGGCGGGCCAAAGAGATAATTTCTCCAATAACGAGTTCCGCAACACTTCTCGAGTTTGCGAAGGGGGAGTTGAAGACTGCAATGCCGTGCCTCGCAGCATATTCGAGATCGACCTGGTTAGTTCCAATGCAGAAGCAACCGATGACAATTAGGTTCTTGGCTTCCCGGAGAACCGCCTCGGAAAGCTTTGTCTTGGATCTAATACCGATGACATGAACGTTACTATCATCGCAAACCAGTTAGCAGGATGCAGTAATAATTTGAGGCATTGGTTACTCGCCGAATCTTCTCGATCAGCTGGTCCTCGGGCAGCGAAGTCTTGATGGACTCGACTTGGTACCCTTGGCCCTCCAAAATGGAAATTCCAGTTTGGTTCACATTCTCCAAAAGTAAAATCTTGACATCCTGGGTATCGAATGGCTTCAATGGCTTTGCTGCGCTGGCCGCTGCGCGTTGCGACTGTAGGCCTCCAAAGCTCGCTGATGATGGCGAATGGAATGTCGCAGATGGCGACGTGGAGACGCTGTTGCTGGCCGCGATAGTATTGTTGAGTCTGTCCGAAGGGACCACAATATTCTGAGCAGGAGTCGCCATAGTTGATGGTATATTTGAAGGATTGGGTGGGATATACAAGAAAGAAAGAACTGAAAGGCGGGTTGTGACTCTACCACCCAAATATTTTTACTACAGTCGGTCCGTAATCGCAGTCCCTATCGCGTCATACGCCCAAGAGACCCCTCGCCCAGCCTGCCCCGCCCCTGGTCTGCAAAACCCCTCACGGATAAAATGGGCCTTGTTGTGCGCATAGTTCTACGGTAGAAAATCATTCTAAATTATTATAATTTCGACAATTTTTTCCAATACTTTTGTTCCGGCTACTGAGATTCTAATCGGCCGCCGTGCGATTACAGATGGATCGAATGATGTAGTGTGGAGGGGTATGGCGGGGTTATCGAGATCGGAGAACACGCCGCCATCTTGTAGCTTTTTCTACCTTTCGTGGGATTTTTACCACCACACACACTGGAGTAATCACGTCCAACATCTTCGTGCATTTATACTGTAATGAAAATCAAACGCCCCTGTATTTTAAGGTTTCCCATACGCCACAATGTTTCAATTTATTTGTTCTTGGCAAAAAGCATGCACATCAAAGACAAGTATTTACTTTTATCAGATCGACCGCTAGCTACAAACTTTTCTTTGGCTTTGAAAGTAGCAGTTGGACTAGTTGGGCAACAGATGTATCTTTGAATAATCAAAGTACTCGAGGTTTCGTTAATAAGTTGCTGAGTTTGGTAGCGTATTAAAATCTAGCGGTAACGAAACCAAAACTAAATCTCCAGTAAAAACAAACACCTATGCAAATTCTCAATCCATAATTACTGCAAGGCCTCATGCAGAACGTCCATTATAATGGGCTGGGGTTCTGGCGCTGACTCTGTCCTGCTCTGGGCGGTAACTAGGCGGCGGGGGTGTGCCATCGCTGATTCGTAGTATTCCAACCAGGTGAGATATCAGACGATCCATTTAGCTCTGTTTGCACTCAGCAGCCTCTTGCTTTGGCTTGGCATTGTCGTCCTGGTTCTGTTAGATGTCGGCTGGTAAATAGTCAGGAGCAAAACATACATCTTCTTCGGACTCATCCTCATCATCGTGGTCTTCGCTAAGGTCGTCATCTTCTTCATCGTCGTCATCCTCGAAATCGTGCTCTTCCAAATCATCATCCATCTCCTCAAACTGGAGAGCCTCTCCAGTGAACCAGTCAACGGCACGCGGGATAAGCTTCTCCTTAATGTCTTCTCCAAGCTGGTAGTCCAGCTCGAGACGCTCCTCAATGTCCGATGCAGCATCATCATCGTCCTCATCCGAAGGTGCCTGTGGGGGAGAGAAGAAGTTGAAGAAAGACTCCGTAGGAACCGTCTTCTTGACAACGCGGGTCTGTTTCGTGTCTAGACAAGGGTTAGTTTCGCTTCTATAATGCATATCTAATACAAACTTACTCTTGTTGCGCTGTTTCTTGCTCTCGATGCGAACAGTCAAGTCCTTGCCAGCCTTCCAGTCAATCTTATCGCCTTCGGCGTGATCGTAGATGAAGTCGCCACCATAGCCGCTCTCATTCTGGTAGAAATAGGTCTTCGTAATGGTTGTGTTGGTGAAGAAGTCGTTCTCGGCGAATTCGAAAATCAGACGGAACCCAGGCTTATCAAGGTATTCCATTCTCACGTCAGTGAGGTGCTTAAGGGCAGCCTCATCTCTGTCAGTGATCATTTCTGCAAGAGAAATTTGGTTCTTCATGGCAGACAGCCAAAACTCCGGAATACCAGCAATGGCATCCGTGGACTCTTCTGGCTTGACGGCAGCCTCTGACTCGTCCTTCTCTTCCTCCTCCTCGTCCTCCTCGCCAGCCTTGATCTCTTCTTCGGTGGGCTCAGCGGTACCATTCACGATCGCGGCGCGCTTCTGGTAAAGCGGGGTAAACTTCTCAAAGTACTTCTTCTCCAGTTGTAGGACCTCCTCTTGAAATTCAGCCTCCAACTTTGAGTGATCCCTCTGAACACCCTTCAAACCAGCGACGCGACGGCGCACTGGTGTTGGCAGCGACTCGACGTATCCGGATGACTGGCCAACCAGCGAGCTGAGCTTTCCTTGAATCATCTGGACAAGCTTTGGGTTTTGTGCGAAGATTGAGGCGGCGGCGGCTCTGTCAAATTCCTCTGGTTCACCTTCGTGTTAGAGCAGTACTCACAATATCAAGGGTATGAGCATGTATGTACCTTCTTTAATGCTTGAGACACCTGGCTGCTGAGCATGGGATGAAATGGGAGCGTTGTTCGCAGGCGTGTTTTGTGGCGTCCTGAAAAATCATCGTCAGTTACCGCCGCAACACGTCGTTTGTAACAAAGCACCGATAACATACGGGGCGGTGGGGACGCCGTCCATTCTCTTGTTGCGAATGGGTTCAGACATCTTCAATACTGTTGTACTTGAAAACAGTGAGTTTGATGTTGTAGTGTCCAAGGTGTGGTTCTCTTGGATAGTAAAAAGAAGGTGGGGTTGGGGGTGAGGTCGTTGGGAACGGTGAACTCGATGGGAGGCGGTGGTTGAATTCAGAGTCGAGCCGAATTTCACGTTGGGTTGAAAAAATGGTCTAAGATCTAGGCGTGGGGTCAAAGAGGAGTTGAGAATCACGTGATTTACGATACAAATCTTGTTATCGCCACAAACAAGATAAACCCGGCTGGACCTCTCTTCCCGGTTAGAGCCTAGAACGCGCGCAGAAGGGCGAAAGTGGAGTAGCAAAACTGTTTTCCTAAGTATCATTGATATCTTTCTACGTTCTTCAAAATGATATAATAACCCCTGAGGCCCCATTGGCATAATTTTCAACCTCCTGTGGCATCTCTGACATCACAATGGATGCCACCGGTCCCGTGTCAGTTGGGGGTCCAGGGCGCAGGAGCTCTCAGGCTCCGCGCCCATCAAATGAGAGTTACCGCTCCTCTCGTAGGCGTAATTCAAATTTGAGCTCGTCCAGCTTTATGGGCGATGTAGAAATGGCACATGATGAGGTCTGTAGTTTGACCTGCTCTCCCCAGAGGCAGCAAATACTTACATATATCTAGATCTTTTCGGGCCCCATGTCCGAGAGCGTGCCCACAAGTGTCACATCATTTGCACATCACCGAGCAAGAGCAGATTCGACTGCTAGCTTTACGTATTTGCAGCCTGCAGATGATGCCCAGTGGCAGGCTACTTCAGCGGGAGACGAGGAGGCGTTGGAAGATGAAGAGGACATCTACCACGAGGATTACTACGAGGGAGATCACTACGAGGAAGACTCTGCGGAAGGATTGGAAGCTGGGCAGTTGTCAATGAGGCGTATGTCGTCAAATTACTCTCGGGGCTCTGTACATGACCGTTTACTTCGGAGCGACAGTGGAGTATCTGAGAGCCATCCGTACGGTCGAGGTAAAGTGAGCCAACGGATATATATCGTCAACGAGGACTTAACAATTGTTGTGGCCGGTTTCAGAACGAGCCAAATTGGGTACATTGTCTATGGCGTAATATGTGTAATAACATTTGGCCTGGCATACCTTCTATTCCGCTGGCTTCCTAAATGGCAGGTTTGGCTGACTGGGTCACCGACTCAATTACGCGATTGTTCCTGGGTTGTTATTGAGGTATGATCACTTCAATACTGTCCGCTTGTCTGGACTAATGGTTGCTACAGAATCAATGGGGTGAATTTGTCATCCAAGACCTAAATATCATTGACTATGAGAAGCCACTTTCAACAGTCTTCGGTGCTGAAAAGCATCGTCAGACATCATACGAAGATGATGATCCCATTTTGCCAAAACTGAGGCTTCTTGATTATCGCTACATGAGATTTTGCTTCCATCCTTTCAAAGGAAGATTCGTATCGATTGACAGCTGGAAGGATCCCTCTTGGGTTGATGTCAAGTCTATTCGGGCTGGAATTGACGGCGACGAGAAAGATACCCGTGAAGCAGTGTTTGGAAAGAACCTTATCAACATCAAGGAGAAGACTATACCACAGCTACTTATGGACGAGGTTGGTTCCTTCTGAGATATCATCCTTTTCTGCAGCTAACTCGGCAGGCTTTTCACCCATTCTATGTCTTTCAGATAGCTAGTATCATTCTGTGGTCTCTTGATGAGTACTATTATTACGCCATGTGCATATTTGTCATCTCAGTTGCGAGCATCACAACCACTGTTATCGAAACCCGTTCAGTACGTTTTTTATTTTTATTTTTACAGGCCAAACACAGCTACTAACTCACACCTTGCAGACCATGAAACGGCTACGAGAAATTTCAAGATTTGAATGTGATATACGGGTTCTCCGTAATGGCTTCTGTAAGGTTTTGTTCATGTCGAACTCACTGGATTATACTGATATTAGTGAAGGGCGCTACATTTCGTCGAGCGAATTAGTCCCTGGAGACGTCTACGAAGTAACAGACCCAGTACTGTCACAATTTCCATGTGACAGCCTCCTACTATCCGGTGACTGTATTGTAAACGAGAGCATGCTGACTGGTAAGTCATGTATCCCGAGATTTCTCCTACAGTCCTAACAGTGTTAGGCGAGTCGGTGCCAGTTTCGAAAACACCAGCCACGGATGAGTCGCTCCAATACATGAATTTAGCAGCAACTTCGGTGGCGCCTGAAGTTGGCAAAAACTTCCTTTTCTGTGGCACGAAAATCATTCGTGCCCGGCGACCGCAAGATGACAAAGATAATGAGGCAGTGGGCCTTGCAATGGCTGTCCGCATTGGATTCAATACGACCAAAGGAGCGCTAGTTCGATCTATGCTCTTCCCGAAACCATCAGGCTTCAAATTTTACCGGGACTCGTTCCGATATATCTCTGTTATGGGTGGCATTGCTCTGCTTGGGTTCACCGCCTCCTTTGTCAACTTCGTGCGCTTGGGGCTTGCCTGGCACTTGATCATTGTTCGCGCATTGGACCTTATTACCATCGTTGTACCCCCTGCCTTGCCTGCAACACTAACCATAGGAACAAATTTTGCTTTATCGCGCCTCAGAAAGAAGCAGATTTTCTGCATTAGCCCCCAGCGAGTCAATGTCGGAGGCAAGATTGATCTTATGTGCTTTGACAAAACAGGCACGCTCACGGAAGAGGGACTGGACGTTCTAGGAGTGCGTGTTGTCGAAGGCCCGGCGAATAGATTCAGCGATATCTTGCTTGATGCACCATCGCTGGTCCCAGGGGCTTCATACGAGCAAGACCCCACGGTAAATTATGATACCCACAAGGCCACGCTTTTCACTATGGCGACTTGCCATTCACTAAGATCAGTCGAAGCCGGCCTAGTTGGTGATCCTCTAGATTTGAAAATGTTTGAGTTCACTGGATGGTCCTTTGAAGAAGGTGAACAAAACTCAGGCGAGCTTGACGATGATGAAAGTAAAGGCATTTCGCCTTCAACTGCAAGGCCTCCAACAGAGTTAGAGTACGGCCTCCGTGACCCTGATGGCCCAGAGAATGTAAGAGTACTTGATATCTTGCGTACTGGCATGCGCTGCAGAATTACTTGCTGACAGCGATTCTAGTCAACCCCCATTGAGCTTGGTATTTTAAAGTCGTTTGAGTTTGCATCTCACTTGAGGAGGTCAAGCGTAATAGTAAGGAATTTTGGATCCCGTGGCGTCGATATCTATGTCAAGGGTGCGCCCGAGTGCATGAAGGACATCTGTCGGCCTGAAAGCTGTAGGTCGCTGCACTGAAATGTTTGAGAAAAATCATTGACACCCGCCAGTCCCTAATGATTACGACGAGCTTTTGACATACTATACCCATAGGGGTTTCCGAGTCATTGCTTGCGCACGGAGACACATACCGAAACTTAGCTGGGTCAAGGTACAGAGAATGAAACGGAGCGAAGCCGAATCTCAACTCGACTTTATTGGTCTCATCATATTTGAGAACAAATTGAAGCCAACCACTCAAGGTGTTCTCGAGGTTCTCGAAAAGGCCCAGATACGGAAGCTTATGTGCACCGGCGACAACATTTTAACTGCGATTAGTGTTGCAAGAGAATGCACTTTAATCGACAAAACTGCACATTGTTTTGTTCCTCATTTTGCTGAAGGTAAGTCGCCATTCGGGAGAGCATTCTACAACGACTAATGGTATTTGATAGGGAATTTCCAGGATCCAAGTTCTCGTCTGGTCTGGGAGAGCATAGATAATCCCATATACCAACTGGATGGTCGGACTCTTACGGTATGCCCCGCTAGTAATATAAGTATATTCCGAGCGCTAATTTTCATAGCCGCTTCCACCTCCTGCCGATGGAGATGCATCATTGCCTTATGATATATCAAACCTCAAAAATTTCTCTCTAGCTGTCAGCGGTGATGTCTTTCGCTGGATGATCGATTTTGGTTCTCCGGAAGTCATTCAAAAGGTTCGCGATTCCGTGCCCGAAGAAACATACTTTTGCTAACAATGCTTCAAGATGCTTGTTGGAGGCCAGGTCTTTGCTAGGATGTCCCCTGACGAGAAACATGAATTGGTAGAAAAACTACAGAGCATCGGCTACTGCGTCGGATTCTGTGGCGACGGAGCAAATGACTGTGGAGCACTGAAAGCCGCCGATGTTGGGATCTCTCTGTCAGAAGCAGAGGCTTCGGTTGCAGCCCCATTCACAAGCAGGGTATTCGACATAACTTGCGTTCCAGAGGTTATACGGTAGGTTCCACTGACCTGCCCTTTTTTCCCTACTAATATTATGAATAGGGAAGGACGTGCAGCATTGGTTACCAGTTTCAGCTGCTTCAAATATATGAGTCTATATTCGGCAATTCAATTCACCTCTGTCAGCTTCCTCTATGCGACGGCATCCAACCTGGGCGATTTTCAGGTATGAAACTACTCAAATTAAATGTTTAACCATACTAATTGTAATAGTTTCTTTTCATTGATCTAGTTCTAATCCTTCCTATTGCGATCTTCAGTGAGTTGTACCCCTATACAATGCGAACAGTTCTAACCACCTCGTTAGTGGGTTGGACCGGACCTTACCGGATACTCTCCAAGAGGCGTCCTACAGCCAATCTTGTGTCTCGCAAAGTACTAGTTCCACTGATTGGGCAGATATTAATATGCATTTTCATCCAAGCCATTGGATACACGGTTGTGCAGCGGCAACCTTGGTATGTCACCCTTCATACCAGTCCTCGTTCCATCACTGATCAGTGGCCAGGTATATCCCACCTCACCTCGAAAAAGACAAGTCCAATATCGAAAATTCCCAGAATACGACACTCTTTCTCGTGTCATGTTTCCAGTATATCCTCTCTGGTATAATTCTAAGCGTGGGCCCACCTTTTAGGCAGCCTATTGGACAAAACCGTAAGTACTATATTAAATGCCCAGTAATGGTTTACTAATGCAAATATAGTTCCATTCGTGGTTACGATCGTGACCGGCCTGTTGTTTTCGTCATATATGCTATTCGACCCTTCCAAGTGGCTGGCAAAGTTCATGCAACTCACGGAGATGGACTTAGACTTTCGATTCTTTATTCTATCCCTTGGGGCTGTATATTTCTGTTCTGCGTGGGCTGGCGAGTCAGTCATATTCCCTGCTTTGTCCAGAGGATTCGGACAGGCAATGCGTAAGATCATTAAGGCTCCGAAGCAGCGCAAAGTGTACAAGTTGGTTCGAGAACAGCTCCGTATATAAAGCAGCTGCTCCATCGATAACTGCTCTCAGCGGCATATGCATGTTGTGTGGAACTGGTGAAAGGTGGGGTTGGGGTTGGAGGTGAGTAGAGATTGAAGGCTATGTACTTGGCGGTGCCGTTGGATTAGATTAGATGTAACATTAACTTCTGGGATGATAATCCACACGTGAATCAAGACTTCAACTGGGACTACGAGAGCAATCGTTGGGGTTCATAAAATGGTAGCTTCTATCGATGTACCTCAAGCGTAATCTATCTCTGAGATGTAAAAAAAACAAACCAGGAGATGGTTTTGCTGTTGATTTTTGTCTTGCAATTCTCGAAAATGGAACCTTTCAAGTGCTTAGATCCTTCAACTTTTCTGTAACAGCAGCTGCCCCACCAGCAACAGCGTTCGCGACCTTACCAGACTTTTCCGCCTTCGCCTTCGCCTTCTGCGAGGTGGAATCCTTTGGAAGCTCTTTTGTGAATGGGATGAACTCGGGAGCACCAGGTAGGTACTTTCGGAGTGGCTCAGGTACAGTGAACCCCTATAGGTTATATTTAGTGGTTTTCTCGAAGATAATTGGAACCGTGGGCAACTTACATCTGCGGTTTGGAAGTTTTCTAGCAGACAGCATAACGCGCGCTCGGTTGCACAAAGCGTAGAGTTGAGTGCATGGACATACTTCTTCTTGACATCGGTTTGGAGCTTGTTGCCGAATCTAATTTCAAGTGCCCTCGATTGGTAGTCCGTGCAGTTCGAGCAAGACACGAGCTCCTTGTACTCGCCTTGGAAGGGGAACCAGGCTTCCAGATCGTACTTCTTCGCTGCGGCATTGTTCAAGGCACCAGAGACAATGGCGGCAACGCGGTATGGGACGCCCAATGACTTATAAAATTCCTCGGAAACGGTGATCATATCCTCGAATGCCTCCCAAGACTTCTCCGGGTCCGTAAGAACAAACTGTTCAACCTTTAAAGGAAAGTCAGCACAGAAAATCTCTCTGAAATGGGTTTCGCCTTACCTTTTCAAATTGATGGACACGGAAAATACCCCAGGCGTCACGGCCGTGGGAGCCAGCCTCTCTTCTGTAACAAGTACTGAAACCAGCATACTTGATAGGAAGCTCCTTGTTCATAATCCACTCATCGGCATGGAAGGCTGATATTGGCTGCTCGGAGGTCGCGATAAGATACTTATCATTTTGAGCATCGCCATCCACGACCTTGTAGAGCTCTTCGTCGAACTGCTCAAGCTGAGCGGTCTTTGCCATATACTCCTTCAGCATAAACTGAGGTGCCTGTAACGCGGTATATCCTCTCTCCGACAAGAACTCAAGACCATAGTTGATCATGGCTTGGTTCAAAAACACACCCCAGTTTCTCAAAAAGTAGCCGCGGTGGCCGACGACCTTAACCCCTCTTTCTGGGTCATATCCATCCAAGCGTGTAAGAACTTCGTGGTGGGACAAGACGTCGCGTTTCTCGACTGAGAATCCCTCAGGTGCCCATGCTCGCAGCTCGACGTTGTTGTCCTATTGTCTGATTAGATACTATGTACTTCAACAACATACTTGAAAGCCGCCCTACCTCGTTATTGTGAACAGGGACAGACTCGTGAACGATATTCCCAATAGTGGCAATCTTCTTCTTCAGTGCAACATCTTTCTCGCCGGCAAGTTCGATCTTTGCCTTCTTTTCTTTCTCTAGCTCCACCTTCTGGGCCATGAGTTCGGATGCATCTTCCTTGGCCTGATAAAAACTGGCGGTCAGCTATGCGTCCAAATTGCCCCGCGCCTGGTTGTCGCAACGGATATAACGAACCTTCTTCTTCGCACCGATCTGTTTTTGGATCTCATTGATCTTCGTGTTCACTTGAGTCGCTGAGTATTGAGCTGTTGAAATACATAAGCGTATGATCTTCAAGATTTGTGGATTCGTGGGGCGCATTTACTCTTGCGGTGGTCTTCATACAGGGCGATAACTTCGTCCACAACCTCTTCTGGCGCATATCTCCTCCTCTGCGACTCTTTGATTTTCTCTGGGTTTCCACCCTTCTCAATGATGAAGTCGAACACGTCAAGCATGTTTACGACGTTCGGGGCTTCCGATAAAACGAGGGGAAGGCTGTGGTGCTGGTGAAGTTGTCGTGTGTTTGGTAGTGGGTGGGATCTTTTTGGCCATTTGTTGGTGGGGTAAATTCAAGGTGGGAGGACGCCGTCCCGCAGCTCGTCACATGTTCTCAATCCATCACTTTGAAAAGCGATTTTGACTCATGCGGTGTAATCGCCCATACACGAATAATATATAAATCATAATAAACATTGTTTAACTGAGTCAAATATATACTGTCCAAGTTTGCTACTTGTCATTCTGGTGCTTCGATTATTTGTAGCAACGCTAGACTCAAGCAATCGACACTATCATGGCTAACAACGCAGACATAAAAAATATCTACAACACTGATCTTGTGATTGCCTCTGCTCTATTACTCTGAGCTATCCTATGTATTGCAGTAAAGAGGGCCGCGTCGGAAACTGAGATGGAGTGGCCCAGGTTTGTGGACTTGGTTGATAAAACCTCTTGTGCCACGCTCCTTTCTCTGTCGGAAAATTCCAAACTCATGGGTGGTTCTGAGGCAGATTTACAGCTCTGGTCAACTGTCCAACCTATATAACGGACTGGTCATGTCTTATCTCAACTGCCACGGTGATGTGCCAACCAACACATAATCAATCACCGGGCCTCTACATCACCAGGCACTTATTCCCCCCCGTAGGCTCATTTGGATTCTGTGACTTCTCGATCTGTGCAATCATCAACTCGAATGCCTTGGTGACATTCTCGTTGAACTGCGCGCTGGCTTCCGTCCAGGCACACGAGTATTTCTCTGCCAGCTGCTTTGCATCCTCCGCAGAAACCTGGCGCTGCTCGGGTCTCAAATCACTCTTGTTGCCAACAATGACCACCGGTACCCAGTCAGTTCCCTAATGAGAATGTCAGAATGGCCTCGGTCTGTATATGCGATGTGGATGGGGGGTTGTACCAAGTGGTTTAGAATCTTGTCGCGGATGACCTGTACCATCTCGAACGACTGCATCGAAGCAACCGAATACACCAAGATATATCCATGGATTCCAATGAAATGCTTGGAATTAAGTATGCTGTATTCATCCTGGAGCAACAGTTAGAAAGTATATCTCAAAAACAATGATGTCACGTGGAAACAAGATGCTTCCTCACCTGACCAGCTGTGTCGATGATATCTGTTGCGAATTCCTGGCCCTTGAACTTGATGACTTTGCTGAAAGTATTCTCAATTGTAGGGTAATAGCTCTCTACAAAGTGTCCATCGACGAACTGGACGGTTAGGGAAGATTTGCCTGTAATGTCATCGTTAGCACATGTGAGGTTTGTAAGGGAATCTACAGGGCGGTTAACCAACTGAACGCGAGCCCACAATGGCAATCTTCCGTTGCTTTGGTGGAGCTGGCATTTTGATATCCTACGTATTGACGTATTTATACGTATGCTTCGTTCCTAGATATGGTGCCTCGTGAAGGTTTGTTGATGTTTTGCTTCTTGGATTGAATAATCGAATGGGTGTTCCACAATAGAGCCTGGATGATGTACTCGAGTACGGGCTGGCTGGTTTGGGAATGGATCACTTCCATGGAACATCCTTCTACCGCCAACCAAGTCACGCTTCACGATGGGTAAATAGCTATGGTGTTTCCCCGACTGCCATAGTCACCGTATTTAATAAAACACTCTCATTGCCATTGATAAAGTCTATTTACCATAATTATGATTATATTTCTATTTTACCATAATAATAATTATATTTCTGAGGACAACTTCCACTTTTGTGTGTATTTCCGATGAGGTGTATGTATATAGTCGAGATTTAATGTCAACATTATTTATTTATTTTCATACCTGGCACATTTTAAAAGTCTCAGATAGTAACCAGGAGAACAAATCACACATCACAAGCATGGAAAACAGCCAACAAAATTCATCTGAGGGGTGCTCGTCGCCGGCAGTAAATATATTTCTATAAGGGTATCTCTCTCGTGGCTGCCTATTAGCCCTCCCACCAGTCCAGTTTATCTACGCCAGCGCCAAAAGACAATAAATATGTGTTGAGTCGAAGTGTATATATATCCCATTGAGGCAACGATATGGCTTCAGATCACTGTGATTCTTCCTCCATGGTCCTTAACCTTGCTAGCATCCGCGATAACCTCTCCGTCAGGCTACTTTGGGAATTCTGCAATTCAACACCATCCCCAGACTGAGTGTCGACTTTACGGTGATGAGATATGAACTCATCCACTGCTACTGTTAGCGGCCTAAGGCTCTTCCCCGGAAGTTCCAGCCGTATTCTTTGCGCAGTGTTTTTCGTTAGGGCCAGATACCCCAGGAGCACGGCGAAGTAGCCAAATGTTACGTTGAGGTTAGCCTCCTCGACGGAATCAACCTGCATATATGTTAGCATGGCAGGATGTAAAGAGCAAAAATAATGACAAACCTCAGGTGCTTTTTCCAGCCCCATCACGAATATCCGCACAGCATCTCCCAAGCTTCCATTGTCAAACATGCGTGTCGGCTCGTTTGCTCGATCGCTCCATTCAACCAAGTTGATCATGATACCCAGCGCAAGGATAAGGCCATCCACCGAGGTCGATTGTTTCTCGCCGGGCACCATATCTAACAACAGTTTGAAATCCGAGATAATTGAATTGAACGCGTCATGGATGAAGCCCGCCGTTGAGAATGTTTCCGAGGCCAGGGAATTATTATTTGTGATGTTCAGAGCGAGGCCTAGCACCATGGCTTTAGTCGATGAAAGCTCGCTCGGCGCATCCCGAAGAATCACATGTGTAATTTCACGGATGGCAGCTAGATGGCGGCTTCCCCATCCTGTATCCCTACGGTTAGGTGACAGGCCCAGAGAACCAAGCTCTAAAATCGAGATTGTAAGATGCAGATCAGCTAACTGAAGAGGTCCAGTCGGCTGCCAGGAGCCCTTTTCGGTGTAAAGGTTAACGATCGAAAACAGGTCTTCTGCGGTTTCGTCGGAGACTATACTTCCAGCTATACCACTCTCGCGGTTCTGCTTGGCGACAAAATAAAGGCAAGCAAGAGCGACTGAGCGAGGTGATAGCCTACTCGGTTGGATCTCACCCCATATTGGCATCTCCAAAAGTTTTTTGTGCTCCTGTGCCAGTAGCGTCTGTGTCATTTTGGACATGTTCGTTTTACGTTGCTGTGATAGGGACGTAATGGTGTCATCAACTTTTAGGAGCCGACTGATGAAATCTGAGAACCCCTGGTTGAGTAGGTGAGAAGTTGCAATCGGCGAAGTGGTTGAGTTTAGTAAGATGACGAGGATTGAAACGATTATGAAGCCAGAAATAATATCTGTTTCATCCCCTAGGCGAAGAAATAGTCGTTGGTCCATTCCGTTAGAAATAAGACTCCTCAAGAAAGCCTTATCGTGTGTCTTTCCAATAAGATCCAGCAACCCGGATCGCCTCATTGAAGGATGCTTCGTCGGCACACCAATTCTCTCACTCAGGTCTTCAACCTCGTCCACGAATCGTTTGTTCGCACCAGCCTGCCTCAGCTCATGAAACGTTCTGATCCCGCCCCCGGGTTGTTTATCATCTTCCTCGTCATCCTCATCCAAACTGTGAAGGCGCGACAAGGTAGGTATTGCTCCTCGACGCCTTCTGGGTGTTTCTGCAGCTTCATCTTGAGATTGAGATGAGCTAGGGCCAATGCTGCTAAGAAGATCTTGTTCTGCTAGCATTGACCGCTGGCGGCTATAGGTAATCCTTGGGCCTGGTGCTTGTGGCGCAACGACGGCTGGTTGCCCAACTGCCATGTTGGTGGGTTTATCCGTGTCGTGCTTCGGGTTGATGTCGGGAGGGACCTCTGAAACCCCTCTTTTTAGGCTAGGGTCACCACTCTCGGCTGCAGGGACAGACCTAGAAGCCCTCTTTTCAGCGAAGGAGTCTATCAATCGCCGTCTTGGGAGTCGTCGATTCGCCCCTTTATTTTGTATGGTGCCCTCTGCTGCCTCGCGGGATGCGCCACCGACATCATCCCCCAACAGCCCACTCCACATTTTCGCGCTTTTTGGGGTTAAGCCTGTTGGCGTCGACTGTCTACTGAAATCGAGACTGGATTCTGCATTGTCACGGACGGGGGTACCCATTCTAGGAGTGGTGATTCCGTCAGCCGGTGGTCTAGGCACCGGAGAATTTTGACGCGGAGTAATTGACTCGGATCTATTACTTGCTGGTGAATAGGTAGTATGTCGCTGTGTTCCTTGACCTTTCTCTTTCTTAGGGTCAGTCGTGATAGTTGGTCCCCCACGGATGGCGGCATGGGGCTTTGCTCGACCGGGCAGGCCCTGCCTTGCACCAGAGGCAGCATGTGATAACGAAGTCAAGTCTGTAAAGCTTGACGTTTCTTCCCCATTGGGCCGTGTATCCCTATGGCGCACGATACTAGACTTCGAAGTCCGGGCTTTGGATGCGATATTGCGCTTCGGGGTTATATGGGGAGAGTTGCCATTGCTCGTATCTGCTGTCCCCGCCTTCTTGATTTCAACGTGTTCTTTTTTTGTCCTTTTTGGGGATGCTTGGGGCTGTTTCGCAATACGTTTCCTCTTGTCTGGGCGTGACGTGCCGTTGTCGCTGTCGCTTGGAAAGTCGAAAACATTGGGGTCGGCGATGGCCGGGGAAGGGCGGATTTGAGGGAGCTCGTCACGGACGAAAGTATCTGCCGCAGGCTCTACACTGCGGGAAGCAGAGTACTGACGACTCCTGCCGCCTCCGGTATCGTCTTTAAACGGTTTGGCTGGCGCCAGGTAGTCGGGTCCAGGCCGCCTCCGCGCTTTGCCGTAAGTCGCAAAGGACCTTTTCCGCGACGTGGTGTCGTTACCAGTTGCCATCATGCCTGCATGTGTTACTGAAGCCGACACAAAAGATGTATTAGGATAAGTGTAACATCTCAACGAGCACGTTGGTATATGAGAACAGCTCGCTGTGGTATCGATGGCAAACGATGTATTGATGTATCGAGAGTCCAGTCGCGTGGAAGACTGCCGCTGTTCCGTTTCAGTCAAGGGCAGGAATTGGTGAGAATAGGACAATCCACGTTAAAGCCACCGATAGGTTAGCCTGTAGGTACGCTTTTCTGATGCGTAGTATCTATGATGATGCCTTTGGCGGCTTCTTGAGTTTGGCTCAGCCTTCCCCACAAGGCCCAGCAGCGCGCAACGAGGGTCAACAATCGCTGAGGTCCGTGCATGCGGCTAATGTCTTAAACAATTGACGCCAAGTATTTAAGGCATCAATAATGCCTTTTTCGAAGAACCCCGCACCGCGATACTATAGGTCACGGCACGAGGGGCAACATTTATTGAATACCAAGCGGAAAATGTTATATTCGCAGGATGAGTCGTCTAAAATTATGATAGAATTATGTGCAAATCTGCTGTCAAATTGACTTCACTGTCGAAGCTATCAATCAAACTCATTAGAAGCTCACGCGAGCGGGCCCATCACAAACCCTAGTGATCAGCCAACGTGACAGGCGGGGCAATCGACGAACTGCATATAAATAAACCTTCACTCCTCTCTGCATCAAAATATCCATGACATACGGGGCGGGCTTTTCTCCTCAAGATACTAGTTTTTGTAAAGAGTGGCCATCCATCTACCGATTCAGCACTTAATCCGTCTCTGCTGTGACCCCACCTCTGTATACATAAGCACCGCCTCTCCAATCCAACCACGCATATCACGTTCCCAACTCACAGTTTGACGAAGAGCTCCAAAGTCACCCTCAAAATAGGATATCAAAACAAAACATATGATGGCATCCAACAAGGACACCGCGCAGTCCATCCATAGAGAAGCCGTAGGGCCAGGCTATGTATCCAAAACCAATAAACCGGAGGCCACGGTCTCTACGACGGTCTCGTTCCCAAATGTCCATGTCCTCGCCCAGACGCCGCAGTTAATTGCACTGTTGACGCAAGTTTAATCACTCCCCACCATCTCCCGACTTTTAATGCTAACAATGCCTGCGAATAAAGGATGATCAGAGATGTCAACACAGACCGCGCTGACTTCATCTTCTACTCAAACCGCATCATCCGCCTGCTGGTCGAAGAGAGCTTGAACCACCTGCCTGTAATTGCGCATGAGATCAATACGCCAGTCGGGCGGAGCTACGCTGGGGTGATGTTCCAGGGGAAGATCTGCGGTGTGTCTATTATGCGTGCCGGCGAGGCTATGGAGCAGGGTCTGCGAGATTGCTGCCGCTCAGTGCGTATTGGCAAGATTTTGATCCAGCGGGACGAGGAGACGTGCATGCCGAAGCTGTTCTATGATAAGCTGCCGGAGGACATCAGCGATCGCTGGGTGCTCCTCTTGGACCCTATGTTCGCAACAGGTAAATATTGGCCGTGAGGAACGTTCCTCGAGAGACAACAGCTGATCTGGTATGATAGGTGGCTCTGCAACAATGGCGGTGGATGTTCTCAAGTCCAGGGGGGTACCGGAAGACCGCATCTTATTTGTTAACCTAATTGCGAGCCCCGAAGGGATCAATGTCTTTGCAAAGAAATTCCCGAAGCTGAGGGTAGTCACAGCATTTATAGACCAAGTAAGCAGCTTCAAAGAACCAGACCCTTCAACGTTGGCTAACCGTGGTGTTTGTGTAGGGGTTGGATGAAAAGAAGTAAGTTCTCATTCTAGTTCTCACATCCGTTATGCATTTGATCGTGCGCTGACTATTGTAGCTATATTGTCCCCGGCTTGGGAGATTTTGGGGATCGATTTTATACGCTTTAAGATCGCTGCAATGGGAGCAGGACCGACCGCTTCGCTGATGTTTGAAGGAGAACAGC